>JAOBAT010077973.1:0-43469 GCA_026413305.1 Hydrozoanthus tunicans | reverse complement strand
AGGCCCAGCACATAATGAATTCACTCCATTGTTCAAGGAAAAATTATCCAAAGCTTTGGCAGTCGAAGTTGGCATTGGCCAAGCAGCAAATGTCAAGTTTCGCAGCGATTGCGCAAAATTTGCACATTGGAAAACATCCCAAGATAGGCCCACGATGCTTACAACCGACTTGTTGCAACTTATGCTAGTCGTCGAACAGGATATGAGCAAAAGGCAGTAAAACATGGAGCCACGCGAAGCGTGGCCGCTCATAACGAATTCAGTTTCGAATCACCCGTTGTCCTTTCGGGCTCGAGGTCTTATTATTAATCAGTCAAATCCCAGACTATTACTGATGCTCCATTCTGGTTATTGTTAATTGGCATAAGAACACTCACATACTATGACAAATTCGCATTTTGTGTTAGGACTAAAGTACTATGTGTCCATGAATCAAATAGTCAACTCTGGACAATTAGTGCCTCGTTCATTATCTATTGATCCATATGAAACTCGAACTTATAGTCTGATTGTTAAATAAAGAAAGTCTTTGATGTTTTGTTTGCACAGTTGGCTTCTCCAGTATAAGGAACAGAACGATGTTTGATGTTCAAGATCCAGACCTTCAGAAATCACTCCAACAGTATGACTTCAATATTCTTGAGGTCAACTGTACCCCTAGTACTTTTCGATTTCTGCGTTACAAGGAAGAACAAGCTGATGGTAAATATTGACAGAAACATTTGTTTGTTGTTCAAAAGATGATTATTACTAACCAAGGGTTAATTACCATGACAACTTATAGCCTGGGTTGAAATTAATCAACTTTCGAACAACGGGCCCTCGATTGAAGTAATTTGCATTATATTCCTTACATTGAAGATTTCAGCGAGGGCTTTGGGAACTTTTCCAGGCCGCGGAACCATGTCATAGTCATATGTCTCTTTTTTTGTCGAAGGCTGTTAAGCTTTTGTGTTAGTAGCTCGTTGATAGCTTTTAAATCATCTACCTCCGCTTGAAGTTCATCGCATTTTGAACATGATGCAGGAGTGCAGAGCGTTTTTGGAGGTAAAGGAACATTTAGTCCTTGTCTGGGCCTTTTTCTGCCTACCATTGGCCTGTTTTTATCAAATTAGCCAATTTTGCTCCAGGGACACTGAAGTGTCTGACAGCTTAACAATGTCAACCTCATCAGAACTCTCCAATATGTCATTTTCTTCATTATGATCAGATTCTAATAAAAAAATAAATAGCATTTATATTTCTTTGAATAAACGGACTCTTGTGTTGGGATTAAGACATTTAGCACCAAAATATTTTAACTGAACATGGAAATGAATAAAAAAAATGGCAGGCAGACAGTGGAATGGCTTACTTTTTTCAGAATTGGTCTTTGGAACCTTATTAGTCTGGCAAAATGAGACTCCTAATCACAAGCACTTTTGGTGGGTAAGTCCTTAAAAATGTGCGATGTGATTCAAAAAGCAATTAAATCTATTTATGTTAGTGGAGGGAGTTTTTAGTCAACACATTGCATCTTGGGATGCATTAAAATTTTGATGCATTTGTAAATTTTGCAATACTCAATGGTTTTTGACTTTTGTTGAAGTTCTCAATTATCCCTACATTATCCCTTTTATATATCTAAAACCGTTGGGAGAATTCATACAAAGTCACGTATGCTATTTATACACTAGGTTCTTCAACTATGTAGTAACTGTCTTTAGATCTTGCACAAGAAAAACGCACACCTACTAATTCTATATCATCAGGTTTGTCTGTTTCAACAAGTGACTTATTTAATTCAGCCATCCTTTCAAGGACATTCGTGTCCCTCTCTGTAAGGGCCTTTCTTTTTTTATTCTTGCTCTATCATCTTCTCTTTTTCTAGCTCTTGGGCCTGCTTTTCCTGCTTCTTTCTTTCTTTTTCTTCCTTCTGTTTCTCATTTTTCTGCTTCTTCCTTTTCATTAACTCTCTTTGTTTTTCCTTTTCTTGTTTTTGTTTTGGCTCTCTTCCTTCCTTGTTTCCTCTTTGGGATTCCTTTGAAACTGAACTCTTGCCTGTGATACCGAAAAAATTACTTTATTGAACTTTATCAGAGTTTTGTTAAAAACACCTACTAACTCCCGCATAACGAAGTTAACAAAATGGTATACTAAAAGAGTTGTTACTACTGGGGCTTAATAAAAGTTGTAGCAAAGGACAATGAAATGGCCAATCCTGTAGGTCAATTGTATTTCATTGTGTGCAAAACAATTCTGAACAAATAAAACCCATGGCCAAAACCCTTGAAACTGCTGGTGTGCCAAAATGTTTATGTTTTCATCTAGGCTGAAGTCCTACCTACCACCTGAAGTCGAGACAACTTTGTTGTATCAGGGTAAAATTTGTCGTCTGGACCCAACATTTGGTTCCTTAAGACAGGGTTTTGATATAATTTATTTGGGTTCATTATATCTGTGCTATGTGTCATAATTTTGCAGGGACTAAAGAGTGTTCTTCGTTATAACAGGGACTTTGTTATATATTACATCTGGGTTTGCTACACCAGGGAAATATCCATTTTTCCCATCCAACAAAAATAAACAGAACTCACCCCCATGCAATTTATTGAATTTCGGATTTTCGTATCTCAAAATGTTAACTTTCTTTAATATTTTGATTACTGTAGCAAACACAGGGTATGGGATAACTTTTCAAAAAGGAAGAAAGTTACTCTATAAGTCTGCCCTTGAGCCAGCCTTTGATACATTATGTTTAATTATAACGTACCATTCTGTGCCAATATTACACCTGGATAATACTTCTTATTGTTGCACATTGCTATACAGGTACCCGACATATTTTTGTCAAGCTCCTTTTCACCGACAATGATCCGCTCATTATTCTCGATAAACTGGATCAGATAGAGCATTACAAAGCAAAAATATTGTAACAAGATTTAACTTTTCTGTTTCATTTGTCCAGACAAACAATAATAGCCAAGTCTTAAATTGATAATTCTTTTTTGAGGCTTAAATCTCGCTGTCTTTATTAATTCATACGGTATATACAAACCTAGATCACAAAACAAAGTTGAATGTTCACGCTGGGGCCAAGTACCCTCGATAATCGATCATCTTGAAGCGCGTGACGTATTCTGGGTTAGGCAAATGTAAATCCAAGATGGCGGCCACTCAAAAGTACGAGTTGAAGCAAAAAGTGCGCTCTTCCTTACGTTGTTGGAAGATTTCAATTAATACTTGTAGCAGAAGTGACCAGGCTTTTGTTGACAATGTCTTCAATGAGCTTGAAACCCTGATGGAGTCGGTCTTTGACAAGCACGATGGTTCTCTGCCACGAAACCGAGTAAAATGTCACGAAATAATTGACATCCCCCCGATGACTGCTCGAGTGTTAAAGAAAATCCACTCCTCTATTTTACGCAGACTTAGGAGTACGCCTACAATATCTTCGCCCTTTTACTGCAGCTTTACTCAAGAAGTTCCAAAAGAGGTGTTTGACGTTATTTTGAAGGGAATAATCGAACAGAATGGCTTCGGACATAAGTGTTCCTCGACCAATACCGTAGTCACGGTATTGATAACAGACAGAAGAAAAGCTGTCTACATAATAAGCAGAATGGATGAAGTTTGTGATGTGGATAAAGATCAGCTGTTTCGCAAAGATTATGAGGACAAAGGGATTGCTAAAGTTTTATTTTCAAGTACAACATTAACAGAGAACTTTTGACTGCATCGTTTCATTATGGCTACTGGAACTCCTATGGGGTTCCACAACATTGAGGTATTGCTGTTTCAGTAAGGGCATCACTATAGACCACTTTCATAATGGCGCCGATTTTAAATATTCTTTTGTGAACATTCAAATAAGCCCAACAAGCCTCGTTTTGGGTAACACATTCTTTTGAAATTTCAATTCAAGAACGAATGTTCACAAAAGAATATTTAAAATCGGCGCCCTTATGAAAGTGGTCTATAACTTGCTTTTAATAATACAGGCGCTATCAAAAAAACATATTGTGCACCAGGTAGACTCATGAAAAAATATCATGCAGGGCCCAGTTCGTGAAAGGTAGAATAGCACTATTCCAGGGATAACTCTAAATAAAGCTATTACAATTATCACT
The DNA here is from genome assembly GCA_026413305.1 of Hydrozoanthus tunicans. Lineage (NCBI taxonomy): Eukaryota > Metazoa > Cnidaria > Anthozoa > Zoantharia > Hydrozoanthidae > Hydrozoanthus > Hydrozoanthus tunicans. Next base: position 39,360 of record JAOBAT010077973.1, on the reverse strand, counting down.
GGAATAGTGCTATCCTTCCTTTCAGGAACCCGCCCCAGGGCCAATAGAGCAATTTCGATATATTAAAATTCTGATCTGAGGCTTAGGGAATGAAACAAAAGATATCCACTGGGCCGAGAGGAATGAATAACTTTTGATTATTCCCTAAGCCTTGCATTGAAGTCTGAATTTTTATATATCGAAAATGGTCTATTGGCCAGAAGGAAAAAAGGATAGAGCACCCCCAAAATGCTGCCCCTACCCCATCAAAAAGTTAAATGGTCCCATCCCCAATAAACAGTAAATGTCCAAAAGGAAACCCTTTGGACATTTATATCCTTTATACTACCAAAGACTGGAGGTCAATGTCATGTGGTCACATTTAGGCTCTCAGTCTACATTCAACAAATCATGGACCCTTGCTAATGCTAATGTGTAAAGACAACAAAGTTCATATGCCCACTACAGAGGGAAAGATTCATCAGGAGTCCGTTGTCAATTTGATTGATTTTTCTGAGGGAAAAATGCTATGTTCCTCACAATAATACTCTATTTGCGTATTAGAATTCCAGAGGCATTGAGGTCCTTTTGAAAATTCCTTTTGTGGTGGGGGTAAGAATTCTTTTCCGGAATCAAACAATTGTAGAGATTTGCAAATGCAAGATAGAATTACAAGCAGTTGGTATGTGACCACTGTCCTCAAAACAATGTCACTTCTTAATTAAAAATGGCTTTCCTGTAATGTGTTTACTGCCAACATCCGGTCTTGGCTAATGGAAAGCTGAGTTGATCATAATATATTGTTAAACAAGCTTTATTATTATGGTTTTCGAGGTATAATTTATGATTGGTTCAGATCCTATTTGAGTGACAGAACCCAAACTACTTCTGTTGGTTCGTGCATATCGAATAAAAAACAAATGATGTGTGGTGTTCCACAAGGCTCAGTTATCGGGCCTTTACTCTTTTTGCTTTATATTAATGACATCTCAATTGCCTCTAATGTTTTTAAATTTCACCTTTTTTCTGACGACACTAATATTTTGATAAATCTGTTAAATCACTTGAAACTGTGGTAAATGAAGAGCTAAAAAAACTCCATCAGTGGTTTACAGTTAACAAGCTAACTCTTAACTTGAAGAAGTCTAATTTTGTAATTTTTTCCCATTACCGTAAAAAAGTATCTGCAGTCAATATCAAAATATTTGATAACTCTCAAAATAAGTTTATTTCTCTTGAACGGAAAAAGTATGGCAAATATTTGGGTTTGCTAATTGATGAAAATCTTTCATGTAAACCTCATATTGACTTCATTTGCAATAAAATAAGCAAGATTGTTGGCCTGCTGGCCAAACTTAGACATTTTATTCCTCTGCATACCCTCAAAACATTGTATCGTTCCTTGATTCAACCATACATATTATATGGTCTAAGTGCTTGGGGCCAAGCTTGCAAGACTCATCTTAACAAAATATTAGTCCTGCAACAACGAGCCCTAAGAATAATTCACTTCATTGATAGTAGAGAAAGTGCCAATCCCTTGTTTTACAAAACTAATTTTCTACCCATAAATTTTCTGTATCTTGAATGTATTTCCAATTTAATGTATGTTGTAAATCAAAATGCACCAAATATCAGATTTCAAGGTCCATCAGTATGGAATTCTATTGACGAAGATATCAAATTATTTTCATTGTCTTTGTTTAAAAAGAAAATGAAACAGCACTTTATCAAAGATTACTAACATTTTGTCTGGATAACTTTAAAGTGGAAATAATACTGTTTTGCAATGTATGATTTTTAATCTCTTTAATATACTGGTAGTTTACTTAACTCTTTGTGTGTGTTTTTCTGTTTGTTTTTTTTTTTTTGTTTTTATGTCCCTGACCTAAACATTTAAACATCTTTTCTTTTAACTGGCTGCCTGGCATTTTTAACTCTTAGGTTATTTCGGGCAGCCAGCGCCCTATCATTATCTGTACTATTATAATTATAATCTTTTATTTCTTGTATGTTCTGGGGTGAAATAAAGTGTTGTTGTTGTTGTTGTTGTTGCACCCTCAAATATTTGTAAATTGTTTTATTCCATTATTCATTCATACAATACCAGGTCATCTCATTCTCAGAATTTGTACACTCAATACTCTCGAACAAATTTACAAAATAATTCTTTTTCTCGTGCTGGTGTCAAACTATGGAATGAAATTCCTAATTCTATAAGATTTTCAATCAAACAAACAATCGAACCTCAGCAGGCGCTTAATTTGAACCACAAGTGTTAGAAAAAAAGATTGCAGTTGAATTAAAGATTTAAAAGAGCTACTGGTCTTCGTTCGCCTTCAAATCACTAAAAAATAACACACTTACAACCATCAATTACACGCCCGTTTTCACACTAGCATATAAACTTTGAACGGACAAAATACACTAACAACGGTGAATTTCTATTTATATTTTATTTCAAAATCCGTTTTTAGCGTGTCTTTACTCTTTTCGCCTCGTGGAAATCGAACATATGTATTGCTCATCCAAACCCTAACCCGTTACTCCTGACCCTAATACTGGAGATTTGTTAATCGCGGTTGACCCACGATATGTAGCTCCAAAGAGTTAAAACAACATTTGTACGATATTCCTTTGTCAGTTTGTCTTCGTATTGACTTGTTTCTTTCACGGTTAGCGCTTTTTTGATTTGAAAAACTTCGGACATTGCATGCATTTAAGAGTGTTTTAAAGTTTAGTTAGTCGCAGAATTAACATTTATCCCATATTAAGCGTTTGTATTCGGCGAAGAATTAATTTTTGCTCGATTTTTTGCGTTTCCAAAAAAGACATCGAACAATAGGAGAACAGCGAACTAACCGTTCAGTTTATTTTTTCCCGCCCAAATTGGTTTGTGTTGTTTGCAAAGGTTGTTGGGAAGGCTAACCGCGCGCGGTGTGTTATGCACAGGTTCCAAACCAAAATGGCGGACACGCAGGCGACAAAGAAACAAGGGTTTAAACGTGGACCATACAACGAACGCCGAGAACGACTAAGAATAGATGGCCTAAAGGAATCATTGCTTTATCGGAGCAAATTTATCGAACAAGTGGGCAATATGGTGAGTCATTGTATAATCAGCCTTGCGGTGATAGTGGAGAGAGTTTCTGCCACGTCGTTGAAACGCACGAGTCATTCATAGAGATCTCTGCGTCCCGTGAGGCAGAAACATCTCCAGACGAAGATTGTCATACTTGTACACCCATTTCAGTAGTATAGTATGCACCGAATTAGTCTTATTTTTGAGGCGCAAATGAGGCGCATGCATAAATTATCTCTAGGATGACGTCATAGCTCATGAATAAAATGCGGTTGATTTAATTATCGCTTTTGTTTTCCAACCTCATGAATAAAAAGTCGGAGCCGGTATAATCTCTTTTGTTATGAAAAGGATTCCAACGGTCGTTTTTCTAAACTGGCGCCAAATGCATTAATTATGCAAAACAGCTATTGTTATATCCGTCTAGAACCGGTTTCGATATGACATCATGTTTCTATTTTTTTCTCGGATAAGACGCTATAAAGCAAGAGCCAAGCAACAGCAAACTTTAAGAAAGGTATAGCGAGTTTAGAATGCAAATCCAGGAAAGAAGTTAACAAATAAAAAAACTCAATCCCCTATTATTTTATTTTTGACAGCTGTCGGCGCGATTTCGCGTATTAATGAGGCTGTAAATGGTTGAGTGAGTTTTTGAATTTAGTTAGGGCGCTAGTAAGCATACCAGCATATGATGATTAAACTGTAAAAGAAAAGACTAAACACCAAAGATCAATTTCAAACACATTTTATTCTTATTTTTATTAATTCAATTCTGATAAAATCATTCGGGATTCTGTCTAGCATCTCTGTCCACTCAGCAAAAGTAGTAAAAACGTGAGCTTGAAGGTCAATTCTTTTAAACTAAGGGATGCAACCGTGCGCCCTTACAAAACCAGTCTAAGACAACACCCAAATCCCAAGTAGATACATAGTGCGGAAGGGCAGGTTTGAACTCAAATATGCCTTTCATAAATGTCTTAACAATAGGTAACTGACCAAAAAGCACTGATAATGACGGATCAAAATGGAAGATAAGATGCTTCGGCCAGTGTTAATGGAGCTATAGGCCAACATGAAACATGAAACATTGAGAGAAAATCCAGGGCAAATGACAGTTTGGGTGATATTACGTCACAGTTTTTCTCTTTGCAGAACTGGATCCATTTTTTTTAATCTGAAGTTATAATTTTTACTGCTCGTTCCTTAAACCCAAATCCAGTCAGTTGTCGCCTGATAACAGACAGATAAGAAGATCTTACTGTGCAGAGGATGAACTGTGTCTGGAGATGGCGGTAAGGTTAGTAGACCTTTGGATGGAGATAGCTTCACTGGAGGAAGGACAAGCAAAGACATCAGGCGTGGATACCAAGCCTGGCTTGGCCAGAAGGGAACAACCATCACCCCTTTCGCCTTGTCTTGAAGTATTTTCTGCAAAGCCTTTGAAATGCAACTAAAAGGTGGAAAGCAATAGAATTTCTGATCAGACCAAGAAATGGTAAAGGCATTTATAAAGCAGGCCTCTGGGTGTGGTTCGTAGGAACAATAGACAGCAAACTGCTTATTAAGCCTAGAGGCAAACAAGTCAATCTCTGGTTTGACTTTTAGATTGCCCAAAGCCATTTCTAAACTATGTTGATTAAGCATCCTTTCAGCATCTTGTGAATGGAAGTACCTGGATTCTCGGTCTGCCACATTATTACAGACTCCAGGAATATGAGCTGTGAAATGCAAAATTCTTTGCTATGGCATGTGCCCATGTTATTTATAAACGCCACTGCAGTGATGTTATCTATTATAAGCTTCACATGTTTGCCTGCCAATGAGGTATGAAAACATTTCAAAGCAAAAAAGGCAGCCAGAAGTTCAAAATAGTTAATATGCTGTTGACTCTCAGAGGGGGACCACTTTCCACCAGTTTTAGTATCAGTCATAACAGCACCCAAACCTTGAAGTGAGGAATCTGAGTAAAAGGTAATGTCTATGGCTGGATGATGAATATCGTTGAAACTAATGTCAATATTTCTCACCCACCATTCTAACTCAGCCATTCCCTGCCTAGAGATTGTCATAAGTGACTCAAAGTTTCCTTTAGAAATTTGGAGGGCATCGACCTTATCCATTTCTAGATTTCTGTAATATGAAGCTCCGTATTTAACTCCGGGAAGGCTGGAGATCATGTGCCCTATAGCTTTTGCAATGGCTTGGATTTTTGCTACTGGGGTTTTGAGGAGCTCAACCAAAAGCATCTTAATTTTGGTTTTCTTTTCCTCTGTGAGTTTCACTGTCATAGACATGGAATCTATGAGGAAACCCAAAAATATAATTTGCTGGCCAGGTCTGACCCTATATGTAGAGGTCACCAATATATCCTGCTATTATATGACCCTTTAGCCTCAGATGGGATAAGGGTGGTTTTAGTAACTTTGTGAATTTTCTGGGGCATATACATAATCCGTTCGGGAAACAGAGTATTTGTAAAGGGTTCCTTTGTATATAAACTTGAGAAACTTTTGGAACGCTGGGTGTATATGCACACTGTAATAAGTGTCCTTGAGGTCAAGACTTGCCATCCAGCATTTTGGGGTGACAAGGTCCAAAATTGAGTGGGTAGATTCCATTTTGAAATGGGCAGTTTCAATGAAGGAATTTAACTTTTTCAAATTTAGGATTAGTCTTACCCTCCCATCTTTTTTAGGAACTGTAAATATTGGGGAGATAAATTCTCCTAACTCATGATCGCAAGGGATAATCGCATCTTTGTCCATAAGGGATTGGATTTCTGCCTCTGCGAGAGCAACATGGGCTTTACATATAGAATTAGGAAGGTAAGATGACTGGGCTGGCTCCGACAAAATATCTATTGTCTCCCCAGCCACTGCCTTTAGAATTTGAGGGTCAGATGTCAACTTCTGCCAATGTGGCAAGAAATAAGACAGTTGTCCACCTCTAAAATGCTCGACCTTTTTGTGAAGGTATGGTATATGGTTTGTGTTGCGCCAGAGTACTGGTACTAGAGACTGCGTTCGACCCAGAATGCTTTTGGACCTCAGTGTATAAAAGTTTTCCGTAGCCATATTTGATTTAGTTGAGCTATCCTGTTGTCAGATGCTAACATGGATTTTTGCTAACATGATTTATTGCTAACCTGTAGAAGGAACGAAGCCACGGAAGTTAGCACAGGGCGAAATCGCATGTTTCCGTTTTCGGAAATCGTGCGGAAACAGCCTCGGTTTGTGTTTCCGTTGCGTTTCCGCATTGCGGAAATGTACGATGTCGATCTTTTATGAATTTGGCACGTTTCCGTCACGTTTCAGGGCCGGAAATGCACAACTACGTTTCCGCGTCGGAATTTTTGCGTAAATCGGGTTTTATTAGAGTTACGAATGGGCGAGAAAACTTGAATTGCCTTCAACATCTACATTAGACTAAAATAAGCCGCATGTGTTTCGTATAGAAAAAAAATGAATCTACAAACCAAATTTTAAATAGAATACACTTCAGAATTTTCTCGAGTTGTTTCGCGTTTTCAGACTGCGTGTAGTTATGTCCCTTGACTAATGGCACTGGCTGTAACCGGTATGCCCCAGGGACTTCATCATCCAATAAACTAGCAGAAAGCGTTGGTAACGGTCACAACCTAGGCAAGCGAGAGAAGCTTCTTCGCGTCTCAAATCACTCTCAGTTTTCCAGCTTTGTGCTAGAAGTCATGGAAATGGCTACGCCGACAGGGACATTTGATGTTGAAACTTCTCAAGGTTCACGAATGGATCGGAAAGGTTTAGCACTGTCCAAGGTTGCTGCTTTACGCGAGCACATAATGAGACTTAACGAAGCAGTCTAAGATTTACAAGAGAAGACCAACATTAGAAGGTCTCTACTCAAGAAATACTGTGATCCTGAATGCGTTCCTGAGTTTTGTAGATCAAGCTTTGATTATTATACCTCAATACGAAGATGCTGATATATAAGATGATGTATTAGTAATAGCTTTTCTAGGACTTCGTAACAGTTCTGGAGCTATCATTTAGCTGAGCTAACATGTATTCGTGAGTGACGGTTGAGTCATCATGTGAATAGTTTTGGGAAACAAATAATAATTGTTTCCTGCTCGTGAAAAGTTTACTCCTTGATATACGTTTTCATCATATAACGTATATGCAACTACAAAAAAGCCAACACAAAATAGCTGAAAGTACTATACATTTTAGTTGGTGTATTTATTAAGTGGGGGTCAAACGAGGATGAGAGTTGATGCACTCTTATGCACTATTATAAACTCTCATGCGCTCTCATCAATTTTAAGCATGTTCAAATTTTTTCGGCTTTTGTCAACTCTCATCGTCGTTTGACCGTGCACATGAGAATTGGGCAAAGCTCTCTTTCAAAACTCTCATCGACTCTCGCCCTCGGTTGACCCCAGCCTTTTTTCCTCGATTGTTTTCTTTGTGCTCTTGGTATTTAAAAAAAAGAAAAGCAAAAGTTCATCATATTATCTCGCAAGCATGATGTTGATCTCGATTCAAATGTGCGTCCGTATTTGCATTTTTCGTGTTTCACGCACACACATGCGTGGTGGAAAAATTGACATACTGAGTAATTTCAAGCATTCTCTCAGAATATTTTCATAATTCTTAGAGATTTTGCTGATTCTGTCTTTCAGAGCTTGACTGCAAGCAAGAGGCAAACTGCAGCTGTATTGCGCTAGGCAACGGAACTGTCGGAAAGGGAACCTCTGGAAGGAAGCCCGAAATGGGCTGTGCGAATGAACTAGTAGAAAAAATTAAAATTGATTTCCTGGCGTGTAGAGACCATGTATAGTTTAAATTTAAATCAGTGTTATAGTTTCAGTTAAATTTCATATGAACTTTCCTTTATATCAACAAAAACTCTGGTATTAGATTTTGTAAGATATTTTATCAGTCTGACTTGTAAATAAACATTTGAAATGAAAAATCAAAAAGCTTCTAGTTTGTCTCGGGAATTTAAATCACAATGCCCAAAGGGAGAGCAACTTTTATCATTATATATTGCTAATTTTTGTTGTGAGCTCTGCCCCCACATTCAAAAGGCGAACCATTAATAAGGGAGGTCGGAATGGCAATTATCCAAAAAAGATTTAAATGCCTGACATTTAAAATGAAAGAGTACAAACAGAGAGGACCTGAGACCACGCGTAGACCAAACGTACATCACCACAACTACACCATCAGACCTCACCGCAAGGGAGGATCAACCAGCAAGCTATGCTTCAGCAGTACCTCAACAGACACCAGCTAGGAGGACTAACTCAAGAACAATCAACCCTCCAGTCAGATTCGAGGATTAAGTTTAAAGGACATAGCATTGACATTGAACATTGTTGATTGAACATTATGAGTGACAATTAAGTACATTAGAGAGACATTACGAATCAAGCTTTAAATTATACATCTTATAGGCTCAGTCAGTTCAGTGATTTTTTGTTTGTTATTAGTTATTGTTGCAGTTCAGTTTACGCTAAGAAAACAACTTTACTTTTAAAGAAAGGAGATGTTACGATATATGCTCTTCCGGTTATTGAGTTAATGATTAACAAGTTAAGAGAGACAAGACACGGGATTTGTAGGTAAGGTCAGTGTGGATCAAAGTATAAATGTCGCCACAGCATAGTTGTACGTCCAGCTTTTTATTTAGCTACACTATGAAACGAACCACGAAGCATTCCACAGACGAAGGCGACAGTGTGCAGGAGTCCTGTTAATATCAGAAAACCGAATTCAAAAAAGTCAAATATCTATCCGTAAGTCAAAGATGAAGCACAAGCGAAAACATTGGGTGAGACCGGGAAGGACGTCTCTTCGGTGGAACAATTTTGTTAATATCCTCGTGGCGGATGAGTGGCGTGAAAACTTTAGAATGTCCAAGAAGAATTTCGTGAAATCGTGTGACAAGGTCAGATCTTTTTTACAGAAGCAATCGACAAATACGAGATCATCAATTGATGTTAAAAAACAAGTAGCTATGTATAACTTTGTACTATCTATCGGGCGAGGGGAGGTACTAGGTTGCTAATGCATTCGGGATCGGGATATCAACTTTGTCTGAAACTGTTCGGAGAGTTTGCAAATGCATTTCAATCGTCCTTGGACCTGAAACAAAGTTAAAATTCAACGGGTTAGTCAGTTCCGTGTGAACAGAACAAAAATATTGCACGGTTCCGTGTGAACAAAATGTCCGGTCAAATTTTTCAACCGGTCGAAAATTCGTCCGGTATCGTGTAAACGTAGCCTCAGGATTCAAATAGGGTTTCAATAATTCCTTTCTTTTATATGACAGTTCAGTATTCACACGCCCTATAAGAGCCACAGCATCAGACAAGGGATTTATGAGCTCTAAAATTAGGGACTGTTCTCCCTTTCCTATGCTCTAACAGTTTATCAGTAGTAGAGATCATTGCACTAGATACCTTAACTAAGGTGTCCTGCCGTGCTGATAATTTGAGGTCAGAGCGTTTAGCATTTGTGTTCAATTTACACCAGATCTCCTCATCAACTTTTGGGTAAACTACCTTGTCACAATTTGAGGGTCTTTTGAATTTTTTCAGAATTTGTTTACTTTGCTCTGCAAACAATTCAAGGTGAAAACTATCGTTGACCAATTCAGCGAATTAAGCTGACACTGGTGGACCGGTTTCCTCTGAGCTAGTGATGCCTGATTTAATTTGGTCAAGCAAACTGTCACTGTCGCCTCTGACCTCAGACTCGTCTATTTCAGAGAGGTCTAGCAAATCATCATCTCTTTCAATGTCTCCACCAAAAAGACTGACCCTATCATAATCTTCGATTAGATGATTGGCGTCTTGTTGACGCAGTGAACTTGCTTCCTGTGAAGCGTTAGGTTCTAGTTCCTCATCTGTGGAGGATGAGCTCAAGAGGTTTCTGCGAAGCCTCTTGGTTTGCCTTCGGTCGTTTGGACCGTGGCTCCTTCTCAGTTGAGCATAATCTCTTTTGGGAGACTAGCTCTTTTAGCAGTTCGTTACTGCTCTGCATACTAGCCTGCATACTAGTGAGTACAGTTACTAAGGATCCTTCTTGGGCAGTATTAGCAGTAATTTCTTGATTGTCAATGTCATCGCCGCCGGAGTTGCGGGCGGCCATCTTGTCCTGCAATAAAAACAGTGAGAATGGCGGGAAAAAAATCGAATGAAAATGAGTTAAAATAAACAAGCAGAGGAACGAAAAACTACCTCACGCAGTTACTTAGGGATCCTGCTTGCTCAGTTTATGAATATTCCGCGAAACAATGGGTTTGAAAAGACAAAAGATGAATAATCCAAGAGAAGCACTCGTTGTAAACAACACGATGTGAAAGCACGACACAACTGATTGATGCATTGCGCTACGCTCTCTCGTACCAGTCCCTCACGACCTAGGCTGATGACGGAATAGAATCACAACTATTGTGTGATTGGGGGATGGTATTGATACAAATACAAATTTACAAATGTACTGAGTTATTAATATTGAGTTAACCAAAACATTTAAAAATGAATATAAAAAAGGAATAAAAGATTGATTTTTGTTTGGCTAATGAATGCTGGGTACTCAGGATGGCAGTCATTTGTTTCAAGATCAATAGTTTTGAAGAACATCTTTTGAACTTCTTTTAAATTGATCAATATTTTGGAAGTTAGTTGATGCTGCTTTTTTGACTGTTCCAAACCAGAGCTGTAAATCATCGTCCGCGCTAAAAGAAGATCAGCGCGCGTTGGGCCTAGTAGCAAGTTAATATCAAGGCAAGACACTTGTGCTAGTAGGAAAGCCGAACTCGGCTGGTACCTCTCAGCCGTCGATTGGTCCATGCTGGATTCCACCTCTAACTGCGAGGATCGATCAAGACAAACATCATTGCCAGTTTGGACACTATCATGCCCGCTGTACAATCTAAGGTCCACATCACAATGACACTCTGTGGGTTACGCCGGAATTTAAGACCCTAACCTCGTAGTGTCAAAAGGCGTTTATGTCAGGGGACATGGATAGCTATCGTCACCTTCGGAACGCAGTAAATGGGGGGCGAAAAGCTCTTCGAGAGAAGTGTCAATGGTTTTGGGATTTTATAATTGTTGAATTGAAAGTATACTTAAAGTATACTTTAATTTTGTAGTACAAATAAAGTACATACAACAAATGTACTTCAAATATACTTCGTTTTTTAGAAGTATGAATGAAGTATACCTCCAACGTACTTTTCATTGTTGAAGTATAATCAAAGCATACTTAAAGTATACCTCATTTCCATTAGGGATAACAAGTTATCTGACACTTGATAAGGGTACAGAAACAGGGGTAATGACAACCATGCATTGTTATTTAAGATAGCACCATGGAGATATTGACAATCTAACTGAAACACTCATGTTTGGGCCATCAACCTCTAATCAGGTGAGATACGCACATGTTTCAATGTTTTTCTAAAAAGAACTTTTATATCCTTTTGTTAAGCTTGCTTGTTGTGGTGCAACTTGAGGACCCAGAGCTATCTTACAAAAGGAATGAGGCAAAATGCAATGCCACCTTGAAGTCAGAGCAGACTGCCTTATAGTTTTTTATTTGTCTTAAAACAATTATATGCAATATTAGTAGCTATAATGTAAGATATCTTTTATTTAATGTATCTTGTTTATTTAAAATCCTGAATGAGGTTACCATGGGAATAAACTGCACATTCGTTTAACAAGATAATGTTAAATAATTCTCAACTGAATATACAGCTTTTGTCTCATCTAGTTTTTTTCCCCACTGTCAGATTTCTCATTAAAATGTCAGACTGCAATTGTTTAATTTGGATGACATTGCCACTACAGATTGAGATGGTGGAGGGAGCTGCATGAAAGGCTGGAAAAATATTTCAAGTTTCCTTTGAGGCAGCTGAAAGATCAAGGCCATTATGATATTGAAAATGAAATTCATAGGTATTATAATAACATATGATAGTCAATTTAGAATATTTTGGAAGGGCCAAAGGGCAAACTGTCGTATCAGGAGCCTTGTGACCAACTTATCTAGAAGTCTATTAATAAATAAGACTGATTTACGCTCGGGGACAAGATACCACATTTTCTTCAAGCGTGATTTCTGTGGAGTGCATCTTGACTTCAGGTCCTGCAGTCCTCACACGCTTCAGGGGGCCCCGAGTCTTCAAGTTCCTCAACTGGTACAAAGCAAATGTGTATGACTTTTGTAGATGGGAGCCACTTTATCGAAAAGCCGGCGAGGACATCACAGAACATGGTATCGAACATGTCAAACTGCTTCATACATGCGAGTTTTATATTGTCGATGCTCAATTCCTCATATTCTTGAAAGGGGAAGAACACACGTGGCCCCATTCGGGAATATTTTTGGGCTTTTCCGCAAACTTCTGCACTGAGCAGTTGAACGACAATTGTTTCCAGCTCCTTAACCGGTGGATTCTCTGTTTTTTTCCCTTTTCTTTCTTGTCGCTTCAATTTTACTCGCTCTTTAAACTTTTCGTATTTGAATCGTCTGCCATGTTCGATTGTGAAGCACGAGTGCGGAGTGCCGAAATGCATTCTGGTCTATGGCAACGCCAGGCCAAGGTGCAGAATTTTTTTTTTCGTTTGAAAAAAAATTCTTATGGCAGCGATGGGCAAAGGGTACATTTTATTTCAATTTCACATATTTTAAATGCGTTTGTTTTTGTTTTGTTTGCTGAATTTACTTCTATTTTTTAATTTATTTTATTATTATTTTGACTTTGATACACTTTTTTACTAAAATGTTTTAAAATTTGAAAGAAAATTTTATAGAAAATCTTGAAATTGTACGATTTTTCTTATGGCAGTCCTAGGCCACCATACTGATCCTCTTGTTTTGCTACAACAATTGTTTCCAGCTCCTTAAATCACAGCCTTTCTTAAATTCCGGTGAAATTTTTGGATGGTTTCTCGAGCGTCGTCTGCAGAATTTTTGTTCTTGTTAGATCTTCGTCTAAGTGATATGTTGTGGCGTTTCTTGAATCGCTGGAACCAGTACACTGAGTATATATTATCTTCAAGAAGTTCATAAACCTCAAATGTAAATATCAATGCCATATTCCTGAGACTCTGCTCGAGGGTCAACAACTTGATTCAACATACCGAGTTGTTCACCTGACAGTGGACTGTCAACTTCAAGTACTTCAACTGAAGACAATTCCTCTAATGGAGTTGGACCATCTGAATCAGTTCCGTAGTATTGGAAATCTTCAGGCTCGCTATCAGTGTTTGACCATGCCTCTGTGTACAGTTGTCTGTCAGCCAAGGTCGATAGGGGCTGTCGACATTCTTCATATTGCAAGGCAATTCTCCCACCACATAATATGGATCTCGTTAAAAAAAGGCACATAACTCTGATAAGGATTATAAACCACTAAGGTCTGTAACTCTGGGTGCAATACCACCAGTCAGATTTTGTCCGTCAACAAACTCTCACCACCGTCTCTAAACGATTATGTGCCATGCAAGCGTCATGATAAGTTAAATCATTATTTTCATAGTTATTTTCCATATCCATTTCCAAGAACGAAAATAATTCGGAAATCAGGTTCGGCGCAATCTTTGGTTCGCCAATCTTGTACACAGGCTACTTACACTTCTCGGTACCTTAACGAACAAGTAGCCTGGGTACAAAGTTGGTGGTTGGTTGGTTGCCTCGCCTGTAAACTTATTGAATAAGAATGCAAGGTTATTGAATATGAGTGGCTATTATTGAATATGAATGACGATTTATTGAGTATGAATGCAAAATTATTGAATATGAGTGACGATTTTTTGATTGTATGCAATATTGATGAATATGAATGGCTAGTTATTGAATATGAATGACGATTTATTGACACTGGATGCAAAATTATTGAATATGATAGACGATTAATTGAATATGAAGAACGCTACTGAATCTAAACGGGCAAATTATTGAATTTTGCTACATTCCGACATCATAGTTCTTGTAGTATTAGACATTGGACACACCTCCTCAAAAGTCAACAGATGCTAAACCAGTAAAGAAAATTTAACCAACACATTCAGGATTTGTGCAACAAGGCCTAGCAGGATGTTTACTGGTAATCAATTCCTTTTTTAATGGCTTCTCTTTTGCAGCCGTCATGGAATAGGCCAGTGTATTTACCATGGGGTACTGTTTTAATGATATTACAAGACATTGTAATAGCTAAATACATAGGGAATACTGCACGATGGCGGAAACATTAAGTTTCTTCGAGTGAAAAAAAAAATTTCATGATGTTACGAGAGCTGGCCAATTATGGCATTCACAAGTCGCTACCCTGGAAACAAGTAAAACTTGGTAGTACAGGAGATAGAAGCACTTGCCAAGGCTGGCAAGAAAGGAAAGAGCAGGCAAACACTCCGTCAAGTACTATAAATTATATCTGGCATAATCACCTCGTCACCTCCATATCAAGTCGCTATTGTATGGCCAATTAACATTGTCTACAATCTGGCTTCAGCCATCAAGTGTGCGTATAAAATGAGGTTAGAAACAGCCCAACCACTTTCTTTGTTTTCTTGCCAGCCCGCATTTGGTGCGGGGCACAAAAAATCTGAAGCTGTTATCTGGCCAGATTACTCAGGTATCAAGTGTGATAAGGACAATGATACCGTAGAGGATAGTTCGCAAATACTTGTAGTACTGTGAGAAAATGGCCTTCGCTCCATTTAGTAGCAAAATTATGCTCCGGGTCCTATCATAGTGCAGTGCTTCTGTATTCAAGAGTCTTCAGAAACTGGACTAATTGCTGCTGACGGTGCACATTGGCATGGCTCGCCAAGTAAGTGAACACGGAAAAAGCAAATCTGGCCGGGAGACTACAGCCATTGATATTCTCAAAACAGTAACTATGTACCTGAGGGGCATTACAAGGTGAAACACGTAGAAAACTTTATTTAATAAGAACGCTAAGATTAGACAACGTTTCGTTGCCATAATGACAACATCGTCAGGTCAAACTACTTTCACTACTTCATTACATGCTAATGAAATCGTTCGAAAAACTATTCGCCTATTAGACAATGGTAAGATATTTTAACGGAAAACAAAATTAAACTCTACGACAAAAGGACAAAATCAAGGTTGAATACAAAGAATGGTATGCAATAATTGATGAATAAAAGAAAGAAATGAAAAATGTCAATGTTCAGAGTTATAAACTAAAATGAAATGAAACAAACATTTTTGCCTTTAATGAGTCGAACTGTTTGTTAAGGGACGGACTCAGTTCTTTAAAAAGAACGTTTCAAAAATTAAACATTGAAGTTTTCCTGGACACTTTTTTAAAATGTTGAAACCGCCACTCAATTCCATTGCTTTGACTGGGTGGTTACTTTTGAGGTTTCTCCAAGCGGAGGAGCTCTGGAGCCGATGTTCTTCAACAAAAGACGGGTTGTATAGCCAACATACCTTGCCTCACACTTGTTACACTATATTAATGATATTAAAGATGATTAGCTGTTTCAAGAGATTGTGATAGCAATACCCATGGAGGATATTACGGTGGCCCAGAAGGGTCATCGGTTGATGGAGTGAACTTATTTACCAACTCTCCAATCGACAGTTGTTAACTTTTCAATTTTAAAGGAGAACCTAAAGATGATCTTAGAGACAAAGATGGAAAATATGTGCCCTTTTCCATTCAAGATTATTCTGACATGTATAAACTTTTGAAGGCGTTCTTCTATCTGTCAAGTGAAGGTTTTCCATCAACTGAGAGTGACGACGAAAGAGAACTAGAAAAATAATCCTTTGATGATTATTCTGCTTCACAATCAGCAGATAAGGGAAGAGTATGGCGGCAAAACCTTAACAAGCAACATGGGCCAGAGATTGAAAAGCATAATGCCAACAGCAGTTATTCCTTAACTGGAAGAAATGCAGGTTTTAAGAGATGAACAAAATAACTTTCACTTTGCATAAGCAAAAAATTTCTTACTTACGCACGCCAATTGACAGCACTCATACTGCATCGGTAAGCATTCAATATTTATTGTTAAGATTTTTTTCATTATAACTATTATATGGTTGTTATAAATGTTATTATCTTATACTTTGTTACTTCGGAAACGTGACTGTTTTTTCTGCTTTGACTAGGTTTGACTGGGAAGAAAAGCTAATCTGGGCAGCTTTAGGTGTTAGTTAAGAGTATGTTAGCCCAGATCCTTTTTATTCGTATATGACCTATTTTTATTTTTTTTAATTTTTAAAGATTTTCTCTTAATTTGTAATTTTCGCCGAAGAACTTCGCTTTCTGCTTGGATTATTAGTGGCATTTTATATTTGATGGTAAGACATGTTATAGTGACTTCTAAAACACGGTTTTATTCTCTTAATAGGAATATGGTCGATTCTTAATTCTCAAATAAGTTGTCTCAAACACTTCTTTACACCTCCAAGCAAATGATGTAAGAAAAGTGGCAGATCGCCCAAAAGTATCGCAATTCTTTGAGATTTCTCAAAAAAAAAAGTGGAAATTGTGAAATCTTCACCCAGCGCCCTTTGCTGCAAAATTTCCAAAAGTGTCGCGAAAACAAAGAGATCTTACAATATAATAGTTCAAATAAACATGATCTTGACTGTAGTGTGCCTCAAGGTTCTAGTTTTGGACAACTTTTTGTTCATTATTTGTAACAGTAAACTGTTTGACATCATCGAAAAACACTTGCTTACGACTCATTCGTATGCCGACTCATTCAGCCATAAGAAGGAAGACGGACGATCCAAGGACATTATCGCTATGAATAGCTGACACGAGAAAGAGGATTGCAGAATATAAGCTTCTCCTGAACGATGCAAAGACCGTCTTTCTAGTCATTGGCACCAGACAGCAACTCCCAAAGATCAATATTAACAGCGTTAAGATCGATGTTGCTGCATGAAATAGTGCTTGAATTACCCATCAGAAATCATGGGGCATAAGTCTGATAGCACATGGAGACACAAGCAGGTTTATTACCTCCACAACATACGTATCAGAAAATAGCTGTCAAGGGAGAACGTGGAGACCCTTAACCATGCATTTATATCGTGCCGTCTGCATTAGTCTTCTTTAACGACTACCCGCTTGTCAGCTGGCCAAACTTAAGAGAGTACAAAACGCAGCAGCAAGATTTATCTTTTTTATTTATCTTTACATTATCACTCCGCTATTGCAGTCATTACACTGACTGCCAATCAAGTATTGGATAGATTGATTATTTCAGTTCCAACCACTCAGGCGCCTGTCTACCTGAGAGAATTTTTAAAAGTAAAGGATGCGGCAGCAATATGAGTTGGTTAACAGCGGTTTTCCGCACAGACGTTGTCGGATATATTGAGAATTAGGCATGTGAAGATTGTTGCCATATGATGTGTAGAAATGGGAGATTTTGGCTGTTTTCTGCGAGCGACTGTGTCCAGCAGGCGAACAGATTTGCCAGACTTGTTCATTTTTATGTAATGATGCAAAGCCGCGTGAGGATTTCATGACAGAAACGTTTCTTAAAACCCATCTAAATGACAGCAAATACCACAATTTAAACAAAGTAATCAAAATACAAAATACTGAAAGAAGAGAAAAAGGAGAAAGTGTATGCTAGTGGAGGGTGTTTCGATGAAGACCTACTATATTTAGAGAAACTATGTTTAAGTTGTTTGTTTATAAGCGTTGACACTTTGATTGACAGTTATCGCTAAAATATTTCAGTAATACGAGTAATGCAAAAGCGCAGATGAGAAAAAACATACAGAAGATTTGAAAACTTAGCTAACCTGCTCTTACCCAGACCGTTTAAAAACTGCTAACAAAGAAACCACGAAACATGCAACAGAAGTAAGAAACATTTAATTTATTGATTTGGTATATTTGAGTCTGTGCTCAATTTTTGCTAAAGGCTAACATTAATGTATCAGATCGGATTTGTCGTAGATAATTATACTCTATCTTCAGATCGAGTAAAAACAACATAAGAAAGTATACGATTTGTGGTGTGTTTGATCAGAACAAGCAATCGGAACAATAACGGTTTAAAAAAACCTGGAATGTACTCCAAACAGTAGAAAAAGGTGATTTTAACGTTTAAATACGTTGACAAAGCAGCAGAAATGAAAACAGCTAAAACAGTAAAAAAGAAAGGAAAATTGCTTTTTTGATCATGTGTAAACAAGATTCATTTTCTCAAAAAAAACCAGTTTTTTAGGGTTCTGTTGTGCCCCACCATTTAACTTGAAAAGGATTTTGTATAATGAGCTGAAATGTTGCAACACAATTACACAAATCACGATTTATATTTCTACGAACATTTTTTTTGAATATATATTTTTCTCGAGTTAGGCATGGCTTGCACTTACGCACTACAAATTTTCAAGTAAAATTTTATGCCGGTTGATTTTGTGCTAAAATATTTTTTAGAAGTTTACAGTCGCACTTGATGTCGCGAATTTCTTAGCAAACAGCGCCTCGTCAATCACAGCAAAATATAATATGATCGAGAGAGTCAAAGTTTGCGCTCATTAGGCAAGTAAACAATCCTGCGTCGGCAAAGAGCTCTGCTGCATTACTCGGTTTTCATACTTTTTTAGGTCTCAGTGATGAACGCCGGAAAACCAACAGTGATTGAAGCATAGCAAGATGTTGTTGAATCTCTGTTTGACTTAAAGAAATGAATATATAAAGTTTCCTGAGATTCAACAGGAAACAGCAGCTTCGATTCGCACATTTGAGGAGTATTCCGATCTCCCGGATATTGCTGGTGCTATTGACGAAACTCATATAAGAATTAAGGCCAAAGGATAGTGCTGTTGACTATTTTAGTAGACACCATCAACACGATATTGCTGTTCAGGCAGTGGTTGAAGGCAGAACAATTTTCACCGATTTCGCTGCCGGTTTCCGGGTAAAATGCATGATTCCAATGTACTAAGACACAATGATTTGTTTGAGTGAGCGGAAGCAAGAGAAATTCTAACTGTGCCGGTTAAATAAGTCTACAGAAACAAAATTGGTCTCTATTTTATTGGAGACAGTGCTTAAAAGCTCACCACAAAGTCAATTCAGCTTTTAAAGACCGAGATACAACTTTAACTGAAAAATATGAGCAACACCAACCCTGAGGCTTCTCTTTCATTGTCGTTTCTTAGAAAGAGTAGAACAGCTAGTCCCCATGGTCTACTGGACTATGATGCTGTTGACAATTTTTCTACCGAAAAACAAGCAACTAACAAGATCGTCGTGCCCATGTCTGTCACTTCAGTGATGAACATAAATTCCAACGTGCTGTCAACTGACAAATGTTTAAAGAGCCCTTAGGAACTGATGTTTGTAACCACTCACATTTGAGTAGCAAGTACCATGTATAACATAACTTTGTTGAAGTATGATCTTTAACAATTAACCTAGCTGTCAATAGGATAAACAAATGCAACAAGATACATGAATATTTCTAGCTGTTGTTTGATACATGTAAAAGAAGAAGAATAAAGCAGAGAGAAAGAAAGTTCACATGGTGTGTCGCTTATAATTTGTATCGACGTTAATCAAAGCAATCCTTCCTCCATTATGAATGCAACAGGTTATGGGCCCAGGTCTAGATATGGGCGATTAGTTTTCGATGGAGACGAACGGAAATATGGGAAGTTAAATTTCTCGGTTATATGCGGTTACAAAAACTTAAGAAGGTGATCTGTGCAGCAGAAGGCGATGAAAAAATGAATAAGCTTTTGCCGAACTCATACAATTTCTTGACGACAAAAGTCTTTCACTCGTAATGCGAGATGCATAAGATGACGGCAAAGCAGCATTGAGGATACTAAGAAACCATTACGTCGACTCTGGAAAGCCACGAGTGATCTCGCTATACACGGAATTAACATCCCTCGTAAAGTCACCAAGTGAGACAGTTACGGAGTATGTAATCCGCGCGGTAACAGCAGCAACAGCACTTAAAACGCGGGAGAAACAGTCACCGATAGCTTGCTTATAGCTATGGTTTTAAAAAGGTTTACCCGATGAATATAAACCCTTCGTGGTTGTTATCACTCAGAACGATAAACAGCAGAGCTTCAGCGAGTTTAAAGTCGCACTGAGAAGCTTCGAAAACACTGAACGAGCTTGAGGGAAAACTACTGAAACCAGTACGATCCTGACAACTGAACATTGCCATAAAAGAGAAATGAAAGGAAGCGCTGTTTACTTCAAGTGTGGAAGGCTTGGCCATCTTGCTCGCCAATGTTTAAGTGGCAGAGAGAGGACTGAGCACTGGTGCAGCTCGTGTCGCAGCTCGACTCATAGTGAAAAAAACATGTCGGAAGAAGGGGAAAAAGAACTCAGATAGGATCAACCAGGCTTCTGAGACCCGAAGTGTTGACGAAGAAAATTCGTTCGAATGATGCCCGACCATGCAGACCTACTACCACGACGAGATTTAACAAAAGCTTGCAGCATATATTGTGAATGATAAGTCGAAGTTCTCAAAGTTTGACAACTCCTTCAAACCAGAGAAGCACTTCATCGAACTGGCCAACGGATCTTGCACGAGATGTTAACATCACTATAGTTGACTTGAGCGGTGCAGCAGTCAAGTCAACCCTGAGAAATGTACTGTATGTACCATCGTACCCCTAAGATATCTTCTCAGTACAAGCCGCTACCGAGAGAGAGGCCAGTGTTGTCTTCTATCCGGAATCCGCCGAACTGGTGTACAAGGATGGGACCAAGTTCCCAATCACTAAACAATGGAGACTATATTATTTAGGGACTTGTACTAGGGACAATGTGATTCTTTCACTTCATTCATCAGAAACATATCATTTGCCGCTGTGACAACACCATCAACCCAGATCAACATTACAACAGTTCTATCACCAGTCTGCTTCGCGTAAATACAATTGTCAACAGGGCTCTGAACAAACTCATTCTCTAACAAAAATCTGTGAAGGACATTATTCCAGTTTCTCCCTGACTGCTTTAGGCCATAAAGGGGCTTGTTAAGCTTGTACACAAGCTTTCCCTTACCATTGGAAGGGACTTCAAAACCTTTGGCCTGATCAATATACTGGATCTCGCAGTCGATCGGGACATTTAGATATGCTGTTTTAACATCCATCTGATGCGATCTGCATGAGAACACGTATAGAGGTGAGGCTAGCGGTGGGGACAAACGTTTCTTTATAGTCTTAATATTCTTTAATTTGGCTACACCTTGTGGCAATATACCTGGCCTTGTAAGACCTTTCACCATTAGCATTATCTTAATAGCAGATTCGTCCGAAGCACGTGTTTCTTTGTTTTTCTTCCAAGGGGGGCCTGTTAGGGTGTTTTTGTCACCAAAAACATTATGGGATATCTAGACTAAAAGTTCTTCGGTTCTGCTGCATTTACCTCGTGTTTCTTGTACAATTTCGTCGTTTTTTTCGCTAAAAAGTCTCAGTTATAAATTTCGGGCTCTTTAAAAATGGCGTCAGCTTACATTCCGTTTGACGAAGTGCTTCGTGAAGTTTTAAGGGACGATTTTGAAGGAAGTTATGGCGGCGATTTGTCAAGTGAGAGCGAGGAAGAACTCTCCGATCTCCGTGAGTCATTCGACCAACATGAAGAGCAAGAAGAGAACCACGATTAAAGTTTTTCCGAGGAAGACGAATGTGCAAGCGGTATGTATTGTTTGTTTACTCAAAAGAGCTTCAAATTTTGTGATTTTTGCAAGAGAGAAGTTACACGACGGTATAAAATAGAATTTATGTCTTCGCTTAGATACTTTTATTTATTTTTGTTCTCACAAGATCGTGAAACAGAGCGAGATCTGAGCCCAGTTCGAAACAGGCCACAAGCTCGAGGCAGGGGAGCTCAAAGAGGCTAGAATAGAAATGCAAGGGGACGCGGGCGTATGCAACGAGTGGCTGCCGACCAGCTCGAGAACCGCCGATTATTTGGACTCAAAACTACGTTCCGCCTGCTACAACCAGGCCATTCGCCGAACCACATCCTGGTCCAGCAAACAGATATCCAAATGGAACTGCTACTTCAGCAGAGTTATTTTCTGGTGAAATGTTTTCCGAGGAGTTGTGGGACATGATTGGGGAGCAGACAAATGCTTACTACGAGCAACAGAAGGCAGCCAATCCAAATAAACACAAGTCAAAATGGAGCCCTGTAAAGAAAGGCGAAATAAAAGTTTTTATTGGTATAATTCTTTTATGGGAATTGTAAAGAGACCATGGTACCCCACAAAGGCAGGCTTAGCTTCAAGCAGTACATAAAAAACAAGCCTGTGAAGTGGGGTATAAAATTGTGGGTGCTCTGTGAAGCCAAAACAGGGTACATTTACAAACTTCAAGACTACCTTGGGAAGGAAGGGTTGAACACTGAGCACAACTTGGCCCGCAGAGTTGTGAAGCACCTGGTTTCTCCTCTTGAGAACAAATAACACAAGTACCATTGTAGCGGGTGGGGCATAATAAGTATTCGTATTGAATGTATGTTTTTGTTTCAGTGCGAACTATACTATTAACACGTCCCTCTGTTACTTAAAAGTATTATTAAATGCATGACTTTGGGATGCATCTATTGACGCTTTTTCAGTATCGACTCGACAGAATGTAATCTATCTAGTAACTATGTTTTTACTTTTATTTATTAGGACAAAAACTACCGCCATAGTGAAGGGAGCACTAGCCCCATTGAGCAAAGAGCATGTCATCGAGTCTTTGAAAACCAGGCCATATTGCTTTGCCACAGACGGAAGCAGTGATGAAGATAGAAAACTCTTTCCAATTATGTTCAGGTAAGTTTTTAACAAAGAATATAGCTTATGTGCGTAACTACGCGTTAGTGAAAACGTAGCTACGTCGAACATGGAATTCGACTCTGGTACAACTAAGGAACGTCACCTTACTTTATTTTTACTTGGTATTACGGTCTTACTTTTGAACTGGCGGTCGAGCTGCTGTATTCTAAAATTACTAAAATTACTTAAATATCGTAAGACACTCGATCTCAAATCTTCTGCATTCCGCGGGAACCTTGTGTAATAGTGTTGTTGATCATAGCTACTGTAGGATTGCGCTTAGTGAGAAACCACGTTTTGCTTTCAGATCTGCGTTCAGGTCAGATAACGCGCCCAAAGAAAAAACATTTTCCACCAAAAGAAAACTGTATTCGCACAAGACATTTTTCTATATCGAAACTTATAGTTTGTGTCACGGGTCAAGCTGAGTTAACTTAAAATGACCAGCTAGAAACCAAAGTTTAAGTATAATGCGCGCTAAATATTTTTGTTACATATTGTACTTAATACTTTGTTCAGTAATATCAATAAATTATTAGATTTTTATATATTATCATAATGATTCTTTTTAATTTTTTTAGAAACATGAATTCATCCATGGGGCATGTAACTATTTGCGGTTTGCTACCAGGCTACAGCACACAACACTTTTGAAAGGATAGATGAAAAGATGAAATTGTATGACATCAGTTGGTCCAATTGCATAGCATTTTCCAGCGACAATGCGTCAGTAAGATGGGGAAAAACAATAGCATCTACACAAGATTAGGAAATTCAAACCCGGATGTATATCCTGTTGGTTGTGCGTGACATTTAGCTCATTTCTGTGCTAAAAAAGCAGCAAATCAATTGTCCGTAAACGTCAAACAGTTAGTAATTGATCTCTACCATCATTTTGACAAAAGTTCTAAGCGAAAGGAAATTTTGAAACGCCATCAAGAATTCTGTGATGTTGGGACAAGGAAAATCTTAAAACACAGTAGCACACGATAGTTGTCTCTCATGAAATGCATCGACAGGGTTCTCAGGCAATATGATGCCTTGAAGTCATATTTTTTGTCATGTCTTTCCGAGAAAAAGTATTCTGACAAAAACAACAAAAAACCCAAGATGGCTATGTTAGTTGACCAGTAAAATGACCCCATAACAAAAGTGTACATGCTTTTCTTGCATAGTATGTTGCCAGTTTTCGATGCATTCACGGCGTTGTTAGAAAGTGAAGAGCCATTGATTCACAAGGTTCGAGAATGCATAATGAAACTCGTCAAAGAGCTGTTAGGAAGATTCGTAAACATGCAACGTATCCAAAAAGCCACAGGCTCATTGTTAAACATCGATTATGAAGATTCGACTGTCCAACTCAGTGACTTCCAGTTAAGAATTGGGTTTGCAACCAGGCAGTTTTTCCAGAAGGAGGATCTCGAAGGTACAACTGATTTGAGGAAATTCTATCAAGAGATCCGAGCCCTGAATTATGTAAAGGCAATATTTCCTCATGATTATGCAGTGGTTAACAATGCAGTGGTTCTAGACGTTCCTAACAGAGCCAAGGCGAGTTTTGAAAACATCTACGCCTTGCTCAGTCGATTTCCAGGAATTGTTGAAGAGGATGAGGTGACAACTCTGGAAAATGAGTTTCTCGAGTATCAACTTCTCGATAATAGTGAACTACCCGACACTTCTCTTGTCATGGCTGATGGCACTGTTGTCAACAGA
Source organism: Hydrozoanthus tunicans (assembly GCA_026413305.1). Taxonomy (NCBI): domain Eukaryota; kingdom Metazoa; phylum Cnidaria; class Anthozoa; order Zoantharia; family Hydrozoanthidae; genus Hydrozoanthus; species Hydrozoanthus tunicans. Next base: position 14,770 of record JAOBAT010077973.1, on the reverse strand, counting down.
ATAGACGAAGTTTGGTGTAAGATTTTCGAGATGAAAAACGTCAGAAGAATGAAAAGGTTTTCTATACTTGCGAAATTTATAACAGCGATTCTATTATGCACCTGTCAATGTAAGCCCCCCCCCCCCACCCCGGGGAAGTGTGGGGCATGGTTGGGGATTAGTTGGGGCTTTGGCATGCTAGTTCGCCCTATGGGGTGGGGGATTTATGCGCTTTAGTGCTTTCGTTTTGCCCGCGGGGGTGGGGGATTACTCATTTTTAGGTAAGAAAGAAAACTGGGGCGAGGAAGTGGACCCAGCCTCCCTGGCCTTGTTATGGATTTTCAGCTGCTGAAAGATTGCAAACCACTATAACAATTGCAAAGGAACCAGATGCCAAGCAACCAGTGGAGAAACCACAGAATTTTGGTGAAGACTCCGCATGCTAGTGTTCTTGATAATGTAAGTACAGTTGCTGATTCTGTTGGAAACTTGATCTGCACAGGGCATATTAGACGAAGTTTGGCCCCGAGGGTGGGGGAGTTTGTTCAATTTAGTAGGGGGTTAGACAGAAATAAAGGCCCTTGTATATGGGGCATTATCATAGTTTGGTTTTGCTTGATGGCTAATGCCCCATACTTCCCCGGGGTGGGGGGGGGAGGGTTTACATTGACAGGTGCATTAATTCCACACAGCAACGCGGACTGTGAAAGACTATTTTCAATGGTTAGGAAAAACAGAACAGGGTCCCGCTCAATCATGGCTGTTGGTAGACTTTCCGCCTTAATTGCAACTAAAATTAATCTTTCGGCAATCTTAAGTGTTATCAGTTTATAGCTGGAAAGGAAGTGCTACGTGAGTTGCTGTGACCCCACAGGCCATAATAGGTCCACTTTTTTGTTGACCAAAGCTACGTGCGCCGGACCCCAAAGATTGGTCGATCTCCTTCTCTCCCCCCGCCCCCCTCCCCTGTGTGAATATTCATCTTAGTTTTGACCTGCTTATTTTATTACTGTTTGTTGTTTATTTACCGTTGAAAAACAATTTTTTAAATACGACTTGAAGATTTTTTGATGTACAACACTAGTGGCAGTATGTGTTAAATAAAGCTAGAACAAGAAATAAAATATTCTTATTTTCAAAGAGAGTCCGACTTGAGTCGCCTTTTACTGTCGTCCTAGCGCCAGCACTGCAATTTTCGGAGAGTTAGATTGAGCGATAAAGGTATTTCACTATTGACGTTAACGTCAAAAGTATTCGTCCTGTGTCATTTCCTTAGTACCACTCTACTCCAAAGAAATTTTATCATGTGCAGTTCGAGTTAATCTTTATGGCCATTTCTGGGAACTCGAACAACACAGTAACCGTTAAGAAATTAGCCATGTCAGTCTAAAACGTTTCGATCGCGATCGATCTTGGTGGTATTGTGCCGATTTTTATTAACTAACCATCTAGCGTGTTCGCCCCATGTTGCTATAAGTACGGCATTTTCTTGATAATTTTGTCTTTGGAAGACTTTCGACATTTTCGGAAAATTCCGGAAGTCCCAGGATAAAAATCTCACGCTTTAAACTCAGAAAAAGTTGGCAAGTATACTAGTATGAAGAAAATCATTCTGGTAAACACCTTTCTGGAGGACAAAATGTATTCGGAAACATTTGTAACGTTCAAAGTTAAACAAAACCGTCAACACGGACATGAAAAAAATCAAATTTCAACTACGAATCGTGCAGACTGAACTACTCACTCGAACGTGATGATTTTGGGCTTGTTATCATCCAGCATCTCCCAAGTTTTCAGGTGATACTGATTCGTATGAAGCTAAAACATTGCGCGGAAACAATTTCGGCCATGATTCATGTGTTCACAAAGCGTAAACGAAGGAAACGTGACTGAAATAAGAAAACGAAAATTGCGCCCGCCACATCAAAAGTTTCGCTTCAACTCGCTTCTTCTTCAATTAAAACCTTCCCATTCTAGACACATGCTCAGTGTTGCATATTGGGGGGGAGGGGCTTTAATGGGAAAAACAGAGCTCGATGTCTTTATCGTTTAAAAATAAAAAAAGACGTGGCGTCAATCAAAACACGATACGGAAAAACAAAAGTCAAGCCTTGTGGTTTTGAATGGATAAAAACAGTAACAAAGCTGTCCTGTTGCCGATTTCCCGTAAAAAGGCAGCTCAGAAAAGAAAGGCAGAAGCAAAGAGGACAAGAGATAGAGAAAATTACCTAAAGAACCGTGAGAAGAAAAAGGCCCAAGTGAAGGAACGGAGACGATTAATTCGCGAGCAGTCCAACTCCAATCTGCCGGCAAGGACAAGAACCTATATAAAAAAAAAGCAGCAGAAACAAAAAATAAAAGAGCAAAGGGAAGCTGTTAGAGCAGAACAGAAAGCAAAAAGAGAGAAAACAAGAGCACAGGCAAGGGACAGAGTCCGAAAATTTCGCATGATGGATTAACAAGCATGGAAACAGAGCCACGCCTAATCAAGGAGCATGTGTTTGTTATTTCAGACGACCCAGGCCAAGACCAAGATAGTGTACACAAGGCCAAAGAGCTCATCCACAACTACCTTACAAATGAAGTTAGCTATATTACAAAGAAGATGCATGAGTTCACTGACGGTTGTGCAGCACAATACAAAACTCGCCATTGCCTCGGTGACCTATCTTGTTCCCTAGCTGACTTTGGCTACCAAATCCAGCGCAACTACTATGAGACCTCTCATGCGAGAGGGGAGCAGGATGCTGCAGGGTCACGTGCAAGCAAAAGGTCAGCAGTGCTGTTCTGAGGAGAACTGCTACTATTAACAGTGCAAAAACCATGCATCAGTATTTAGTTGCAAATTTCTCACAGCCTGCTGCCTCAAGCTTTGGTGCACGAACAAGTTCAACTGAAGCGCAGGAAGTTCTTTTATGTTTCTTCAATCGGAGATGGTGCTGTTGCCAGGAACTGACCTGGCAGGAAGTTCAAGGCAGTGGATGGAGTAAGGAAGCTACACTGTGTCAGATCAATACCCCAACAGGAGAAGCTTATTGCGAGAAACCGGTTATGTTACTGTGTGAGCTGTATTGTTGGGGATGAGGCAAGGTGTACCAATAAGGCTTGATGGATGACTAGAAAGAGATAGAAGTCTGTAGAGGTGGCTCAGTGGCAACTACTAGGCAAACAACAGAAACAGCCATCCTTGACCACGACACTGCAACCCACATAGCATACCTTGCTGTGAAGGGAACCGCTGTAGCCATTGCAGCTGCTGATGACCCAATGTACGACTTCTATCTCTTGAAAGTGACCTCAGAGGAAGCAGAGGAACTTGAAGACGACTTTACAGATGACTGCAATTGCGCTGCATTTAGGGGTCAACAGGTCCTTAAAGGCAATTTCTACCTAAAAGACAACATACATGAAATGACATGACTCTCTGTGCATAGCTGTTGTGTATGCCGCCACTGTTCGTCATATGTGTAGCGAACTTCCAGCCAAAAGAAGGGGAAGGAAAATGGTCTTTAAACTTCCCAGGGAGGAAAATGAAGAGATCATTGCAACTATCTAAACTGTGTGAACAATAACTTAACAATTTTCAAGCGATGTTTCATACAATTTTTGCATATTAGGAATGTTTATTCGAAATTTCTGATTTTGCCACACCCACAAAGCATTATGGGTAAAATAAAAATTGTATAAAATCACCTAGATAATGTAAATACTCAATTGTTTTTAACTGACTAGTCTAATATATTTGAAATCCCATCCTTATATGCATCAAAAGAATGAAATAAAAGACAAAAGTGATTTTGACCAATGTTACAGAAAATGGAGGGGTGATTGTGCTACTCATTCCTACAAGGAGCTCACATAGACCATCCACATTCTTGAAGGACTATAGTTGTTGAACATTAGTTAAGTATTTTTAGCTCTGGTCTTTGTTCAAGACTGTTTGTTTGTTGTGTTAAAATTTAACACTTTCGCTTAGAAGCATGTTATGCAAAATTACTTCTTTCCAAGGTGAGGAGGAATGTAGTGACATTACTATTTTATGTCACACCTTTTGATTGACATTTGAATGGTATTGAGATTACGCCACACGGGTGAGAGACACGGTTTTTTTTATTGAAAGCGAGAATGTAATGTGAGCTGGCAGAGAAATATGGTCAAAAAGTAAAGCTAGATAAAAACATCAAAAACCCACCTGAGTCATTATAACATATGGTTTTAATTTTTAAGTTTTTTCTTACAGTAATATGGTAGAGGAAGAGGCAATCACTGGAATCTACATACAATAAAGCATTTTTGTTATTATTGAATTATTATTATTAATATTATTATAATATTTATTGTTTTTTATTTTGTAAACCTTTCAATGGTAATAAAACTCAACTCATTATCCTGGACTTCATGTAGTGTAATTATGCAATATATCACACCATCTAATTCATCTGTAGATAGCAATGCTAATGGTGAAAGAAAGCATTGAGCAGTGAATTAGATACTCTGTTGCTTGAGCTAAGGCAGTCTGCATAATAAATGTACTGCTCCAAAGTATTTAACACCACCATGACTGTTCCACTGATTACCAAATGAAAAACAAAAATAAAACAAAAGATTCTCCTTCTAGTCTTGCAGTAAAACATTATTTCATACATGTTTATCTAAAATAAGCCCTTTGGGGGCTTATTTTTTGACCTTCCAGATGGGGAGGGGCTTATTAGAGAGAGGAACTGTAGAAAAGAGGGGGCCTGCTTATTTGAAAATTGTCAAAAGCCAAAGACAGAAACACAAGATGTAACACAGCAACTAGTAACTTTGTGTTCCTCTGGTGTTCTACCTAGCTTTATTCAAAAATAAAAACAGATGAAACCCATGACAAAGCTTATTTGTGACATAATATATCTTAAGTTTTAACTCAGGGTTTAGACAGGGAGCTTAGGGCTTAGACAGGGGGCTTATTCAAAAGAGGTAGATTCTTAAAGCATTTACAATATAAAAGTTAAGCTTTGTTTTGAAATCATTCAATGTTGACTGTATGAATTCTAAAATATAAGCAAGATTTTTTCAGCTTTACTATCTTGGGGCCAATGCGAAACATTTCGTTCTGTTTGGTGTTCTCGCATACATTGTTTATTGGATTTCTGAGTTTTAACTTCAACTCACACAAAGTGTGCACATAGAACAACAGAGAGAGTGCTACCTGACTCCAAAGCTCAACAACAAACTAATTGAAGCAGCAAGTACAATCAACATTTCAGTAATTATTCAAGAATACTCTAGTTCACATCTATTTCCAGAATGATGCAAGAATGCAGTAACTTGCAATCTTGAAGAGATTAAATGTGGAGTTTAGGAGATCATCAGATACTTCTTTTAACCTTTTTGGGGCCTCTTTTCAGTTGTGATCATAGTCAATATTTTATTTGTACTAAATCCTCAACAAAACATATTCAGCAACTGTTAATACTAATCTCTAATTTCATTTAGACTTAAAATTCATTGTTTGAAAACAAAAAAAATTACTATGTAGCTTGTGATTGTATGACAATCTCGTCTTCAAGTGACCTTACCAAAAGAAAACTATTGCATATTCTATCACAGAACAACAGCAAAACTTGTAAATTACCTCAGATCATGGCAGCTTTCATTTTGTTTGATGCAGTTTCACCATTTCACCCCCCTCTCTTGGTTGGCTTGCTCAAAGTTAAACCAAATAATTTCCACGTTGAATTCAAAGCACAATAGTTCTTCAGAGTGTTTTCTACAGATATAAAGTATTTCTCATGGTTAGAAAATTCAGAAATCCATCCCCTTTTGGTTGTTTTATTAGTAGAGCAATACTTGTAGCTGATATTTGTTCTTCAATAGTGTTCTTTTTATGGTTGGTATACTCTGGAATGAAACTGTTTGGCATTTTGAATGATAATAATGCAGAGCCTAGAGCAAAACACAAAAGTGACTTTGCATAAAATGCCAAATTCTCCCAACAGTTATGAAGAGATTATAGGGAAAATGCAGGGAGAATTGAGAACTTCATCAACTTACATTGTTTTGCATTAATGCCTTCATTTTGGGAATATAATCTAACCTTCAACTAGAACAACAAAGTCAACCACATGCAAAGTTCTGTCAGTTTCACATTGTGACAACTGGTAGCAAAGTATTTTAATGAGGGATCAAGAATGGCACTATTTTAACTGCGCAGTTTGTCAAAAAACTGCACCTTGTTTCTGGTATATGTCTCTATTATCTATTTTAACTTGTGGACACTAACAGAACTTGCAGGAAATATGGTCAAAGTTTTGGTTCAGTTGGTTAAAAAACTATTTTATCAGACATTTCAAGGTAGTTGTTATAACAGTCAACAAAAATCAGTAAAGCAGAAATCCGTTTCATCCCATATAACAGATTGATATTTTGTAGTTTTACAATTGTAAGCTTTATTATATCAGGTAAATTGTCTTAACGGTTACCTAGCTAGTCAATGGTCATAATGATTACATAACAAGTAAATTTGTGCTGAGCTCTCAAGTTTGTGGCTTTCCAATGCAAAGAGTAACAGAGTTTGATGGACAAGCATCCAAGAGGCAACCTTCATTGCAAATTGCCAGAAATGTACCAACATACTAGAACAAGGCAGAAAACAAGTAGATGAAGCAAAAGTTTATCAGCTTGGATAAATACTACAGAAGAATTGTTCATGTTGTTACAAACGGAAGAAAATACTTATTGTTAGGGACTCAGAAGTTTTTATTTCAGAGAAAAAGGAGCCTGTGATTACACAAAGAATTCTTCCACAAGACACAGGACTGTAGAGTAACATTCAAAAAATGCTGTGTCAAAAATACCTGTGTCAACATGAGTGAGAGTTCCATAAATACACACGAGACTCATGCTCAATGTGTGACACTTGAGAGTTCTGGTATGTAAATATCAAACTGAATTTAAGTTTGAGGTTTAAATACTTACTATATTCATCCACTGTGTTTTGGAAAATGTAAAGGTTGTCACACTAACAAATACATGTAAGTAATTCATGATCAGGCTTCTACTCCTTGCCCCTTCAAGCAGTTCCATTCAATGTTTAAATCTAAATAAAAATATATATTCCACCCTCAAAAACTATGATATATTTATATTATTCATGAACAAAGAATATTGTTCTGGGAAAGAATTTCACCTTTAGATATAATTTATTGGTTACCTAAAATAATCAAAGTGTTCTAGCATTTCATTTAAGAAACGAAACATGTTCTCTGTGCCTTTGTAGCCTGGTGAAAACTGAGGTGAATGTTTGTGAGAGTTTGAGGGCAGATCAGCAAAAACCCAAGAAGTCAACTCACAGACAAAATTGTTTCCGACTTAACAAAGACAGGAATGATGTACATTTTACTTCTTTTGTGATGAAACTGCAAATTCTCACAACCCGGAGACAGCCAAATGAATCATTTGGAAAAAAGCAACCCACAGACAGTTTGAATTGAAATTCGGTGATCCATATGTTGGTTTGTAGATCAACAAACAGTCAAACATTTTGCTTACTTCTAAGGCAGGGAAATGTGCAAAACTCTTAAAACCAAAAGGCTCTCCTAAAAGAATCAGAGAATTGAAAAAATGTCTCTCAACATTTCGATGATAAGTTGATTTTTGGTCCATTGGATTGGTTCTGAAAGCCACATGCACTGAGCCAATGCATTGCAGAAAAGCCGCTGCATCTTTCATCCTTGCCTTGGCATAAACTTTGCTGGTAGCAATCTCTGAGCACTCAATTTTTGTTGTTGTTTCAGAGATTTTATTTTCAGGTCCAGTATGTTGTTGGAGGCTTTGTTAAAGGCTGCTTTTCCAGAAAACTGAATGCTTTTATTAAGGAGGGCAATTAAGATAAAGTTCAATTCTGTTTTTCAGCTTGAGAAGACAACTTTTAGAGTAATCTTTGCCCTGCTTGTTTCATACTTTAGCATAAAACTTTCTTAGGTTCCCCTAATTTACTAGTTCGCTTGTTGTCATCTCTTCAAGGGATTTTATTTGGCCTTTCTCTGCTGCCCAGTCAGTGAATGAAAGTTATTTTGAATTTTTTTAATGTAAAGTTTGTGACTTATTCAAACTGTTCTAAAATAAAGCAAATTAAAAATGATATTGATTATCTATTTCTTGAAACATTATTGAGTCTGTACTGTGTTGTCTGCTATTGTGTATATTCCAAGCTGAGCTAAACAGTTTATTCCAATTTTACCCTTATGTTTTTGTATCTGAAACTGTTGGAGTAATAATAAAACAGTAAAATTCTGAATCATTAATAAAGATTGTTGTAAACGCTTCTACTCTATGTGCAGCAGAGTATTTTTCCATCTTGGCTGCCGCTCCATCTACCGACTTTTCTTACTTGATCTCCGATAAATTTGCAAAATGAAAGTCTTCTCTTTTCACTGGTGGTTCTTCAGGTACAAATTCTTCAGCCACAAATTTATCCAGGGCACTGAACTGAAAGTTGAGAGGCTTATTTGGACATTTTTTTTTAAATCTTGCAATGTTATAAAAAAATCACACAAGTTTACCAAAAATAATATTTTAACTGTGACTTGCCATGTTGGTTGTGACATCATTTTCGTGCTTCACAGTGCTATGAAAACACACTTGTTATAAAAGCCATAGTTATTATTGGTTATCACAGTCTTAAATCAACACAATATTCCTTAAACCGATTCAGTCCCACTAATATTGAAAAATTCTCCCAACTAGAGCCCACACTTTTCATTGAACGAGTTTGGAAAAATTTTACTTTTCAATTTCAGTATTTATCGTTGTTTGATCAAATCTCATTTTCTCAGTTCCAAATGTCTTATCTAGTATGTGGTGTGTTAGGAGAAACTGGATGTTGATAACTGACTGAGGTTAGGGTTCATTCTAAACTGGTTATGCTCTTCTACCCTTAGTCACTAATTGTTCAAATAGTAGCGTAAATAAACGTATTTCTGTATAATCTGCTGTAATTCACGATGTTTATTTTTATCTGAAACGTGGAATACTAGTTAATTAAAATCAATGGTATCACTGAACGTGATGTTCGATCGAGTGAAACACACTTTTAGCTCGCAAAATTTGTCAATTTCGACATTACTAATTACTCTCTAATAAATTCATAACTTTTTTTTTTGTTCACATAAACGATGTTGTTGTCTTTCTGTTCAAATTAGAAGTTGGAAAGCTTTGGCTCGAGGTGTCTCACGAGGCACGAAGAGTCGGGTATAAACCACTTCACCGACCTTTAGCATTCTTGCTCAGCGCAAGAAAATAGCAACAACTGCAGACAAGCACGCTCATCGTACAAATGTAAATTAACGCTACTTCTACAAACTGACTGCAAATATCGTATCTACGGTTACAAGTCTTTAAACTACGACATACCTTTCACACAGACGTACGCAGTGATTGTGAACATCCGGATGTTGAGCGGAATCACAGCCATTTTGATTTCGTCTCTGGAACGGACTTTACCAAAAGCAATTTACTCCCATTTTTCTACCGTAAAAGTTATAATGAATAATCTATAACTTAAACAAGATAAATACTTAACTTGAGAACAGACTTATCACGTTTTGAACTTGCTACACTGATGCACAGTCCTATCGGTAGAGAGGTTGAGGCCGAGTGACGTCAGATCTTGTAACGCTTTCATCCATCATCTCACAAATACGTGACTAGACTGTAACGCAGCAAGCCTCGCGCATGTTTATTTTGCTTTTATATAGATATTCTCAAATGATGATAAAACACTTTAAAAACTGTCACAAGGATAGATTTAACTGCAAAATGATGAGGGTAGTAAAGTAAACAGTCCCCCGAAGTGTAGTGGCTAATGACTAACTTTCACTGAAAAGGAGGCGGAATATAATTGGGATAGACCGACACTTTAACCGCGCTGGCAGCCCAGTTGTGACACTTTGAATTTGTTTACTCGTGAAAATGTTGTTCGTAAGTCAAATAGTATTTGTCACACCAAACTCTGTGACCTTTTTTGTTTTCTCGGGAGCAGTTGCATCATTTATGTCTAAAATTTCAGTTTCGCTGACATGACCCAAATCGAAATCTTAACAAAGAACACAAACTGATAAAACCCTCACAGAACTTTAATTTGAAAAGAAAACAATCCCAAAAATCCAGGGAAAAAAATTACCTTCCGTAACAGAGTTTTAAGGTAGCCGCACCAAACATAACTCCAATCCTGTCGAACCGAAAACCAAACTAGGCCCTTTCCATAAAAACCAATAATATCACACAACGGGTACACTTTTTCGAAGAATGCTTGTCAAAGGAAAGTTTGGCACACAGTCACTGTGTTAGGTTTTAAAAAAGAAAACCAGGCCTGTCACCCCGTTATGTCTCTTGATACATAACACAACCCTAAATGTTTCCTTCCGGTGCGCGCTGATTGGTTCATTTTGACAGCACCCTGCGATGTAAGAAAAGGGATTCAATGCTCCCCTTCCCGCTTCCTCTCCCAATTCCCCTGGCGGCTCGCTTCCTAGCTTCAGGAGAGCCGGCTCGCCGGCTACGCTGTTTTACTCGGTCGCTAATCACGGAATATCCTGGATCCTCACTTTTTCTGGAACCAATCAGAGCGCGCTAGAAACAGTATCTGCTGGTTGGGTGTATGCTAACGGTGGACTTATCGTACCGCGAAGCGGTGAAGTGGATTTCTACACTTATATCAAACCAGTAGAACAAAGGTGAGGGTGAGAGTTGGCAAATGTCAAGTTTGAACCAAAATTATCGGAAATTTTTAAGCGTAAGTAAGAAAAGCGCGTGCTCTTTATAATTGTTGTTCTTTTTTAAGTTTCGTTGTAAAGCGATTTTGATCCTGCTTATGAATACAGACTTTCTGAACCTCGTTGCCCTTTTTGTATTAAAGGGAATGGTTAATAGTTTATTTCGTGAATTTCTGGTTATCTATTGTTTCAAGAACCAGTCAGAACGCGCAGAAATTGCTATTTATTTAGTGATTTAGTAAATACTTCTTTAACAGAAGTAATCGGATTATTGCCAGCAGGTGTGATTTCATGGATCAGTCAACAATACATGTGCACCGTGTTTTAGATTTGAAAGAAAAAATTCTTACAGTTGCTCGACTAGTAGCCCCGAAAGTGGTTGGGCAGAGACAGAGTACCCTGGTACCCTGGGTTACGTACTGTGTCAACTTGTTCTGTACACATACCAATAATTACCAACCAAGTAGTGCCTCGAATAAAGTGGGCACATGTCGTGCACGTCATCGTTAGAACGTCTTCGATCGACAAAGTCTCGAACTACGAGCAATAGTGTAGCGCGTGATTGCGGTACTACAGTAAATAGCAGGGACTTTAAGATACGGTACGGCGAGACGCTACTACGGCTACTCGACTCTGGCAGAGAGAGACTAGGCTGACTACGGCGTATCTCCCGCCACTTTCGAAATGATTAAGATTTGGCGGGATGAGCACGGCATGTTGTGTTGACAGTTCGCAGAACTATGACCTACCGTACATTTCTTTACGAGAGTTTAACTTCGAAGAGCTAAACGAAGACGAGTGTTGGGCGGAGTTTAGGTTTAGGAAACAAGATTTTCCACTTCTTGTACAGGTTTTAAAAATTCCAGATGTTATTAAATGCTACCAGGGAAGTGTATGTGAGGGAATAGTTGGACCCTGTATGCCTCTTAAGCGAATGTCCTACCCCTGCCGCTATAGCGATATGATTTGTCTTTTTGCAAAACCTGTTCCCGTCTTAAACATGATTACGAATCACGTTTTGGATTATGTTTTTGACATGCATAGCCATCGGATTCTGCAATAGATCCATACTCTCTTAAGCCTTGGAAATCTCCAAAGGTAAGCAAATGCAGTAAGCCGAACTGTTTTGGTTTTGTCGACGGAACCGTGCGTCCAATTTCATGGCCGAGGGAAAACCAAAGAATTCTATATAACGGACATAAACGTGTTCACGCAATAGGATTCCAGTCAGTTAAAAAAAAACAGATGGAATGATTGCAAATATGTTTAGACCAGTCGGTAAGTACTATCATAATTTCACATTGTTCAAGTTTTTGTTCAAAAAAAATAAACAACACCCAACAGACAAGCAAAAAAACAGCTGACGATTTTCCATGAGCAGCCGACAGAATTTTTTTTTCGAAATTGAAACCCCGTTTTGGTGTATCATTAACAGAATATAACCGGGTGGAAAGGAGATGGGGTACTGGTGGAAGTAGGAGATGTCTAAAAGGCAGTACATCCTTTGCTAATCAAACAGAGCACGTCTCGCCAAGTCCAAGAGGAATCGAAATTATGCAGAAGAAAAACAATTGACCAAAAATTCAAGTTGGCACTGAAGTTATTTTCCCAAAGTCTCCCCAACCCCTTCCCCCCTCCTACAAGTAATTTAAATATTCTTATTGGTTATTACTCATTGTCGATTTTGTTTTTTCATTAGAGGGTCGAAGACATGATGCAGGAATGCTTGCAGACTCTGGTTTATTGCAGGATCTTGAACAGTTTGCCTTTTCTGCTGCTGGTGTCCCATTCTGCATTTATGGTGACCCTGCTTACCCACTGCGGGTTCATCTCCAATGCCCCTTTAGAAATGCCTTTCTTACCCCACTGTGGAGGCATACATTACTGCAATGAGCTCTGTGAGAACCTCAGTGAAGTTGTTCGGAGATGTTATTATCTATTTTAAATTCTTGGATTTTAAAACAAACTTGAAAATAGGTTTAAGTAGTGTTGGGAAGATGTATCTTAAGTCAGCCATTTTGCAGAATTGCTTTACTTGTTTGTATGGAAACAAAACTTTTTTCAGTGTGACCCTCCTGACCTAGATACATATTTTACCTAGTCTATCTTATCAGGATCAACAAAGCATTAATATTTGCTAAGTAAATGTATGCTGTTGCGCAATATATAGGCTAAGTTAAACAAGTCAACAATAATCTATTGCTTTACTGATCAGCTCATATTAATTACGTTTGAATTATCGTTTTTGTTTTAATTAAATCTGGCAGCCCAAACTGTGGAACACAAAAAGAGTTAGAAAGAACTTAGCTGTCTGAGTAGTTGCCAAGTCATTTCTTTTCTTTAAATAAAAAGGCATGCACAGTTAAAATTTAAACATTCAAATAGTTCTTTATAAACATCACTGACTGTTTATAAAATAACATATGTAAAATTGTATTGTTCGAAGCAAAACAATAAATTGCAATACTCAACGTGTTTATAGTTCTAACAACAATTTCAAGTGTACAAAACACTCATACGTGTTGCAGTGAGAGTCACTTTTTTGTTGTGATGTTTTCCAGTGAGGACATAATAGCTTGGTTCTGCTGTGCCATGATCAAATACGAATTCTGGCTCTGCTGTTGCTGTTGTGGTTGTTGTTGCTGTAAGGATTTTCAGTTCTGTTGCCTGAGCATAGTGTCAAACTGGTTGGCTTTCTCTTCTTGATCTTTCTTCTTCAATTCAAGTTCTCTTTCACGTAGAGCTTTTTCTTGCTTACATTTTTCTTTTACAAAAACTAGAGAATCTCCCCCACTCCGCCTTGTTTTTTTTCCTTCAACACTCCCTTGTCAACTCCCTCCTGGGTTTTTCCTTTTCTGTGTTTTGCCAATTGACTCCAATGCCCGCTGTCGCATTACATTTGCTGTTACGCGGTCATTTTCCTTCTTTTTATTTTCATTTTCTTTGTTTTTTCTCATGCTGCTCTTCTCTATCGATTATTTCTTCAACCATACATCTAATTCTGTCGTCTTGCTTGTCGTCAGATTCTTTATGCTCATCCCTTTCTTTTTCTTTTAATTTTGATCGAAGAAGTGTAAACCTTTCCCTTACCCCTCTTTGAGACAGATTCACCTTGAACTGCACCTCCTGACAAGTTTTCAATGCCTGAGAAATGTGTGTCCAAATTCGTCTACTTTCAATACTTCCTTTTTTGTGTTTAAATGGTTCTTGAGCGAGGACTTCCCTTGCCAAAAGTATGTCAAACATAGAATTCTTATTGAAAAAAACGAAAATGCATTAAATAAAAATAAAGTGAAGATTCCCTAAGACATCAAGTTCTAAATGTTGAAATTGTACTCTAACAACAACTGAGTTTGGTTCGTTTTTAATGAGCATATGACCAATCACAAAATCCTCTGGTACCTGACAGTCTTTAAAAAATAAAGTACAAAAGCAATTTCCGAAATGCTTATCTGAAGTCAGCATTGCTCTTGTGAGTGATCACAAGTTCCCTTATTTTTGTGGTGTAAATAAAACTTGACTTGATTTGCACGTTTCTGTGCTCAAAAAGCTTTCGAGACCGAAAATTAAAAATTCTTTCAACAATGATTTTTGCCGGCAAACAAACTTTGGGAAATTGGGTTTTATCCATTATCTTTAGTATGATTGAATGATAATTAGTAGTAAACAAAGCTGGTAATCGTGAATAAGTTTGGTTTTGAAGAAAGAAATGGCATTTGTCAATTGATGTAATTTAGATCATACGTCTTCGAGTTTAAAGAGAACACTAGACTGGATTCTCCGGGGGTTTTTTCCTACAAACACACGGGAACGATTATGTCCCAACAAAATAATGCTTCTTAGAAATATCTTTTTTGATCAGGACTGTATTTGAATCATTGAAAAGAGAAATAAAGTGAAAAAGTTGAAGTTTATACTCACGTACTCCACACTCTGCCAAACTAGTCGCTAGAGACCTAAGCACCCGACGTTCGTGTTTCCACGGAGGCAAACTAGTACTGGAAATCAAATCCCAGTAGTTGACGCGTACCTGC
>JAOBAT010077962.1:0-20107 GCA_026413305.1 Hydrozoanthus tunicans | reverse complement strand
TCCCCATTTACCCAAGCAAATCTTTCGAGGTCAGCTAAGAGTCCTGATTCATAAAGCATCGTACTATCATGTCTTCTTCCTTCAAATGGCCCGTGAAGATTTCCTATCAGTCCATTGGGAAGTACAACGCTTTGAAACTTTAGTGCGTGAACCCTTTTATGGCCATTGAAAACTACGCGTTGGTTTCTCTTTGGTCTGGCTACCCTACACAGTGTTCCATCTATAAAACCAAAACAGTTTTGTAGTGGAGAACCTTTGTTGTGTATCACTTGTGCGTAACGTTCAAGCATCTGTGTCTGAAGGAATGGCTGTTCCCATGAAGTCAGGCGATGCTTCTGGTTGTTGTAAACAAAGTTCAAAACATGGTTGAAAATGATACACAGCTCAGTCGGATTGCGACCAAATCTCGAAACCATATCGGTATATCGACAAGGAAAAGCGAGTCTTTTTAAGACAATACAAAGTCCTTCTAGTCCTGAGCACACTGTTCTCTGGGAACAAACAAACTTCCTAGGAAAATTCAAAACATCAAGAAGGCGCTGCACATCAGCTTTGTCAAATCGCAACTCGATGTTGCACTCTGCGTCTTCCCAGGTATCGAAATTAAACTTCGAAAATTTCAAGTAAGGAAACACTTCCTTTGAAAAATTGCTCTCATAAAGCGTCACAAATTCAAGTTCATCAATAATATCATCAAAATAGGCAACTACGAGAGCTTCTCTAACACTTCTAAGTCCACCGTGCGCCATCTTTGATCAGCTTTCGCGTCCTGATTCGTCCTGACAGAGCTAAATCAAAACATTGACGGGCCCTCGTACCCAGTCTACAACTTCTGAAAACGCTTAAGTAACGCGTCCTAAGTTACTTGCGTCCTCATGCTAAATCACTCTACCATCTCATATCTAACGCGCGCTCTTGGAATAATTGTTAATTAAAGCGGAAAGTCACAAGATTTGTTTGGCCACTAGGCCACAGACAGAAATGAATTTGACAATACTGTTTTCACACATTTAGGAGGGCATAGATAACGCAAGCTGTTGGGTAGAGTAGCTCTAGAGGTTTACCTTTGCACTGTTTGGTATCAGGTTAACTAGGGTGGGAAAAGCAGCTTCGGCTGTGTGATCAAACTGATTCCTTAATCTTGAAGAGAGGTACCTGCAAACACAAGAAAACTGTTGCAGTTCTTGTCACGACTCTAGATACTTCATATAAATATACTTTCTTGTACCACCAACATCATTTCACACAGTAATCACATCAAAAACATTGATTTTGTAACAAGTTTAGTAATGCAGTTTTTGTTACTTTCTTGAAACTGCATTTTGGGATTGATCTCCCTACTTTGGAAACTATAATCTATTTGTTTGAGAACTGTAAAAGAACCTCCAAAAGCATCGTCACTGGCGAGGCGCCATTTCACTTTGTGGTTGTACGAGCCCGTCCGTCAGTCACATGTAACGCCATTGAGACTTTAGAAACAAATCCGTTTGGTGAAATTGAAGTGAAAACAGGATCTTACGCGATCGTTATGCAGGCTTCCCTCACGACTGTCGACCTCAGGTCCTTTGCCTGTGAAAAGAAGCACATTAAAGACTAAGTTTTCAGATCTGAGGTGGCTGAAGAAAGTTGGCTTGCAACGACTCAAGCAGATTAACGGGTCCGCAGCTGATACGTGGAAAGCTACCTTGCAAGTTCATCTTATACAGTGGGACCCCGCGTATAAAAAAAACCTAGATTTTTCAATTACGCTAAACATATTCTTATATAAGTGGTTATCGTGAAGTTCAGCTAAACAGGTTGTTAAAAAAGTTTTCTCTTTCTAAAGAAAAAGCGGCTCAAAGTTGGTTGGTGTAGGTTTATTTCCTATAAATTAAGCCTAAATTATTTTAAAAAATTACTGAATAAACTCTTATACTAAACCTAGAAGCAGTTCGAGTAACACTTCATGTAATTTGTGCCCTAAACATCGTACAAAGTTGTAAACAAGGTTAAAAGTTATTCGGTTATTCCTTGTTTAGTCTTATTCACTCTATTGCTATTGCATAATTAAGTACAGTAAATGTACAAAACTGAAAAAGTAACACCGGATACAGTCTAGAACTCGTTAGGGTTTAGTCTTTGAGCTTTAACGGTGTCATCCTTTGAGAATTCAGCTGCAATAAAACAGCCAGTCCGTTGTGGTGTACGTCGGCATTGTTTGTACTTAAAAAGAAGCATTTTTACTGAGGAAGTACAGCCATTTTTATCTGTTCATACAGACATGTTGTTTGTTAAAACTGCATTGTAGGAAAATAAAAGTACAATGCAAATACAAAATACAAAAAAGCACTCAACAAAGATAAAAAGAAGGGCAAAAATGATTATTTTTTACGTCACTAACTAAACATCTTGTAATGATCTAAACTCTATCATTTACCGAGAGTTAGAGTTTTGACGTTTATCACTCACGGAGAGTTTGAGATTTAAATTTTATCATTCACGGAGAGTTTGAGTTTTAAAGTTTATCACTCACGAGGAGTTTGAGTCTTTAAGTTCATCACTTACCGAGAGTTTGATTTTTAAAGTTCATCACTCACCGAGAGTTTGAAAGCTCCCTCCATCAGCCTTAGCTGGGTTGGAAAGTTGTCGTGGTCGAGAGCACCAGCGAGAACCAAGCCTCGCATCTTTCTCAACTGCAGGAGCAGAGGAGCTTGGTTAGAACAGCTGTCATCATGTTGGTTGAGCCATCGTAAAGTTCATTACTAGTAAGTACCATCATAGTCATAACTACAATCATCATCTTTATTACTAAGCCTAGAACTAACTTTCCAAAACCACTTCTTACTGTAAATCATCATCAACTCCAACATCATCAGTGTCACTGTCACTGTTGGAACTATTATTTCTATCATTGTCATTAACTTAATCACGACTGTTTCATCAGTGCTATTTTCATTTCTTTCACCACCATCACTGCTCTCAACACCGTCATCATAATCATCACTAACAACCATGGATTGATCACTCTTACAGCACCTCTTACAACTGATTCAATGCATGGTTTAATAGTGCAAAAGCTGCCAGTTCCACACTGCGAAACACCGTTCCTAAGGTTGAAGACACTCCAAATCATTGTTGAATACCATACTCAAGTCTGTGGATTCTGAGAATAAGGTTAACTAAGGGCATCAATCTTTACGAAAACAAATAAGTCATTATTGCTCTGTTTGCCATCATTCCTTGAAACCAACGAGAACTTACAGCTGCCACTCGCTTTTCCCAGTCATTGTTGGCGTCCGACAAAGTTGTCTGTATTTGGGTCATTTCATCAGACAATTCTCTGGCTGAGTAGATCTAAGAAGGAAAACCAGTGTGATTAATCAATCTTCCTGGACAACAGACAACAACATTTGGTGGCCAGTCAACACTCGATAGAACAAATGCTGTACCTACCCTCACTTCTGGAGTGTCCTCGAAAGCCTGTGCAAAGTCAGTCTCGTCCAACGCTCCTGTAGCAGCAGCACCTGAAAAAATGCAACAATACGTCATTGGGAAGAGGAAAAAAGGATGACTCTATCAACCTATCTACTTACTCAAAGCAATGTTCACAGTCGTGGGGTTCCTGTCTAGGGGGAGGTAGAGGAGTTATCTTAGCAAAGAGATATTAAGAAGAAACCTCCTGCAGCGTGAGAACAAATTGAGTTGGGTTACAAAGTCGCTTGCTTTTTCCACTTCAACAAGTCTGCTTAGTGACTCAACATATCAGGGACAAAGAATCGTTCTGGCTATCATACGATGAAAGGAAAAATTTTCATGTACCGCAAAATATATGAAAAGGAGCTAAACTTGTTCGCCGGGAATCACAAACACATTTTCGGCTTACTAAAATTTGCCGCCAGTAAGTCCTTTATCAGACTTATTAAAATAGTTAAAAGTTAAAGTTTAAAATTGATTACTGAGACCAAAGAAGTAACAAAGATTACAACGAGATACTAGGTGTGGGCAATTTGGAGAAGCCGTGGGAAGAACCTGGGGAAAAGTATAAGGAATGAAATTGTCTTAGCTAAGCCTCACTCAAAGTTTCCTTCGTCGTTATTTAGTATGGCACACACAATCAAAGCTTCATTCAAAGAGCAGTGGTTGGTACCTTTGTTTCCAGAACCGCTTGATGAGTTCCCACTTGTCTTCCTAACAGATCCTCGTTTACTGCCCGATGATGCACGGGAGAGCATCTAATAAAACAATTGGCAAAAACAATGAATACAGAATCGGACGTTATTAAAGAATCCGATAAGTATCTTCTTGTACATTGATATATGTATCAATCTTAGATGGAAGAGGGGGGGGGGGATTTACCTTGAATTGGTATTTCACCAATCAAAAGAAAAAAAAACTCAAACTAGAAAGACACACTACAGCACAACAATATGGTTCATCAGCAGCACAGAAACATTCTAACAGTTTGAGAAACATTCTGTAAGATTCTAACCTTTGGTCCATCAGTGTCTACCTCACCATTCACCTTTGATGGGCCTTTAAGAGAAGAAAGGCAAGTTAAAAACCGATCTTTATGGATGCAAGCTTGAAGGAGTGTATAGCATATCCAGACAGGCAGGTAAACTGAGGAGGGGTTCCTGTGTTAACACCATGGTACAGAAGTCTCCCCTCGTCAATAACTTAAATAAAAACTTTTAAAGGTTCCTGCTAAAAGGCAACAGTTACTGAATAATTTTATCGAAACTGGATTCAAAGAATTTTCAAGATAAAAAAGTTGTAGTATTAAAAAAAAACAGTTTTGGTCTGAGAGCATGTTTTCTTGCGCTCTATATCAGTCTCAGGCCCTCTGGGTAGTTTGTTAAGAACAAAGGTAATACATTCACCCAGTGTAAAGCTGATTCACAGTTTAAAAAGCTCCATTGGCTGATAGTTAAAAAGCATATGACACGAGATCAATTTTTCAATTTTCAAAAAGCATACTACAAATAACATTGGTTTTGTCAAGTTTGAGAGTACGCCAAGATACGGCGTGTGGAATTTTGAATTTTTCCCGCTAAAAGTGTCCCCTCCAAAAGACCAACAATATGACGTAACAGAACACGTGCGTCTCAACTCAGTTTATCCGAAATCGACTTTAAAATATCTATAACTAATAGTTTCTATCGAAAACTCTAGCAGTTACGGATGTTTTAACTTTACTTTGTGGCACCTTATTAGATGAACTGAGGCGAGGTTGGTCTTTCGGAGGGGAAA
The DNA here is from genome assembly GCA_026413305.1 of Hydrozoanthus tunicans. Lineage (NCBI taxonomy): Eukaryota > Metazoa > Cnidaria > Anthozoa > Zoantharia > Hydrozoanthidae > Hydrozoanthus > Hydrozoanthus tunicans. The sequence continues at coordinate 14,878 of JAOBAT010077962.1, read as the reverse complement.
CTTTTAGCGGGAAAAATTCAAAATTCTACACGCAGTATCTTGGCGTACTTTCGTCGTATGTTACTTAGCAAACCAATGTTTTTTTATAGTATCCTTTTTGAAAATTGAAAAACTGACTTCGTGTCATATGCTCTTTAAGAACCAATCAAAAATATACTTTAAAACGCAGTCAAGGCCAATGCTTTGCAGACCTGTCTTTAGAATTGAAGTGTGTGTGAAGTATTCTGTATGACTTTCATATATATATCATGGTAATTTGGCCTCATATCTCACAGATGTTTGCAAAGATGAGTTGTTTCAGAAGGATAAAAAACACTTGCAAATAAAAGTGACTTAAGCTTTCCATATTGAATGCAGCAAAAGGGACAAAAAGCAAAGCTGTAAATGTACAAGAAAGAGTAGTACTCAACAAAACAGTTAATTTTTTTATGCAGTTTTTCAAATGTTACATATTATCACGTTATAAACATTAAATATTATATTATAAACTGTATCCTAAACAAAACTCTTTAGTACACTGAAAGATTTTCATCTTTCTTGAATCGTCCTTGGTACAATCATTTAACGTTTAAAACATACACAAACATTATTCATAAAACTGGATGATTTGACCAAACTTTATCAGATACAATTAAGTATATCTAAAGCCAATAAGTTACTAATACGCAGTATTTTCCGTTTCTAATTAAGAGCTGTTATTCACAATATTACTTATATTGTACACTTTGATGCACAATAAGATAATGCTTAAAAGAGAACCTTATTGTCACAGAGGTAACTGCTCTTGTTGCTTTCATTAAGTATCAGACTGGCAATTTAAACGAATTAAGGGAAAAATGTGAAGCTAAAAGGCAGAATGTAAAACGTAAAACAAAAAAATTGTCTGTTTAGTGTGTCATGTAGCTGTCTGACCTTTTGGACTCTGATAGTGCCCTCATGCAGTTGTAAGCAATTCAAACCTCATATACAAATTATTTCATTTTAAAGGATATGGTACATGTATATAGTAGTTTTGAACCTCAAAAATAATCTCACCTTAGAGGATGGTACATATAGTAAGTTAAAATTTGTACTTATCAAGATACTTGTTAATTAAGAGCTTTTAGAGTGTTCATGTCAAGTTGAGAGATAGAGAGCTATCTTGTAGTTGTAACTAGAAACTAAACAATCACACTTTCAAAGACAAGAGTGATTTCTTCCTTCATGAGCAGCAGCCTTCAAATCAGGGTAAACATATCATGGGACATGTTCAGCAAATCCATTGTCAAAATTTTGAAGTGTTAAATATTTTTAAATGCCCACAACTTACAGCTACATTTGACACAGTTTAATATGCTAATTTTAACACGGGCCTTACATACAAAACATTCCATTCTCTAGCTAATTGTGTCTACAAAAATCTAACTATGAAATAAAATTCATCAATACTACTGTGGGAGTAATTTGCCAGCCAGTCTCACCTTCAATGTTTTTTCTTGTACGTGTTTACAATGTCCATAAAATGAAAAACCAACTAAGAAATATTTAGTGTATTCAGATGTTGAAGCCATCTTGACACATACGAAAATGGAAGCTTTACAATTATCCGTCACAGTTTCTGGGTTTCGTTCTTTTGTCAAATGAAATGAAAAGCATTTTGTTATCTGAAATAAAACTTGTGCTCACCCAAGGAAATGAAAACAGAAATTTTATCAATCTCCGCTAAAGAGAGAAATTAGAGCTGCATGTTTATGCTGAGGCAATCGAGCGGAAAACAAGATGTGATTGTCACAACAGACTATTTTACTCTGCTGAAACTGGTACCAAAAGACCATGGCTATGTATTAAACTATTAATAAAAACTCTAAACATGAAACAAGAACAAAGCTAGTCTCAGCAGTTGGCTTAAGCAGTAGACAACAATTAAAGAAAGAAACAAAAAGATTCAGACCTCATGAATAATTTTGAACAAGAATATAATAATTGATGTTGTTAGTGTGAAGTGAAGTCTGAAAAAAGCCAGTATCTGATGATTTATAAACAAGCCACTATTGAAATGACTCCTGTTTAAATAAACACCACATAAGTGAGTGAATATTCGCTGTGTTCTGCTCTCGTGGCAGCGTTTGAGGATAGTGTGACCTTGGTTAAAACTGAAGCGACCAGTGAAGTGAAACTAAACACGTGTTGAATGAAAACTGATCAATGGACCAATTCTTGTTGACACGCAGAAGGCAAGACATAACCAAATTCAAGCTTCATATATCTTTTCATCACTTACTGTTTGAAATACAATTTCGTGAATAATATCCAATAAATTAGGTAACACATTCTGAAATTGAAAACTATGGAACAAGAACCACAGTTTCAATAAAATAATTGCTCAACCTTGACGCTACTAGTACAATGTCTACACAGCATGACTTACATAGCATGACTTAATAAACTAGGATCATGGCAGATCTCAGATAATTTTTACCTTTTGTGAAGCTTGTCTTTTCAATTTCTAAACTAGACGAGTGACTGCAATACTCCTCTATCTGAGCCAAAATGGCAAGATACTCCTTTGAAATCCCATCCGAATTCAAAACAAGTTCCTCAACCATATCCTGATATCATGGCAGACACAAACTGACATCAATACAAATATGATAGGCCAGCTTGAGGAGAGTAATTTCCTTGTGATAGTCCTTGTAAAATTTCTTACTGGTCAAAATGGCTGATCACACAGCCAAGCCAACATAAATTAGATCCATTTTTGTAGCTTTTCCTTGATGTTGATCAACTGAGCTATGTGTCGGTAAGTCTAAACTTCCTCCTTGAGGTGAGAAAGAAAACCTTTATCTTCGTGTGTGTGACGTTATTCTTGCTTGAGATAAACATGCTACATCTTCATATCAATTCTATGAACAAAATCTAAGCCCTTTAAAGTGATGATGAAAAAATATTCTTCTCAGCCGAGTCTGCTGCCAAGATTGATCAAGTCTTCGGGCTGTTTTGTATTCAACTGAAGATAAATTTCAAATGAATTTAGCCAATGAGAAAGGGAGTATTTGTTAATTTTTAATGGCCATCTGCACTGGGCAATCTTCATGTCCATCGAATAAATTCTTCCTCTACATACATTCTAAATGTCTTTTCAGAAAAGAAATAAAAATTTGTAAACAGATTCAAGCAACAAAAAGATTTTGCAAAGAAGAATTAACAACTAACTTTGTGCTATGCAAATTTAGATTTAAAAACATCACAATATATCAAATGACATATTTGAATTAATAACAGAAGAATCTCCAGAGACTTGGCCAAGATAAAGCCAAGCACAATGTTTTAATAGCAAGTCAAAGCTTCTAAAATAATGACACACCTGGTGTTTAGAGTTAAATAAAGTTTTTCAAAACTGAAATTTTAATATAAAAATAAGATGGACATGTAACTGACATAGCATGACTTTTTGTTCCACTAGCATAGGTTATTTAATGGATGCTGTGTCCTTCTGTATCAACAATGGTTATGTAAATAAAACAATGTTTTGTCCTCCAGTATCTAAAATTACTTGAAAAATATTCAGATGTTATGTCTACAGTTTCATTTCTTCTCATTTCTTAGGTCAAAAATTATTGCTGTAAAACTATAAAATGGTGGTTCCTACTGTAAAAAGCTCTGGTTGAATTTAGTATCTTCTACTCAGTGTCACATTAACTGCATTATAGGTTAGAAAACAAGCACCGATTATAGAAATTCTAAATACCCTTTAGTTTTTAGAATTCTCAAACACAAGTGATGTTTGTTGTTGGAGACCTTTTTTGGCACTCACTTTCATTTTGTGTTTAAGACTCTGTGTGCAGAATATTGAGGAGAGTGTTTACCCAGGCTAATAAGGAATTTGAACTGCAAACAAATGCAGTACAATACAAACACAACACAACACCAAAATTGAAAACAATTTGCATGAAATAAAATCTGTGTGTTCATTTTTCACTGACTTAAGGGAATTTTGTTCCATAAATAATAGTATTTTGTACAATTTCATGGATTGAGCATTTAGTGTATCATTTGTTCTTAAAAATCTACTCTACTTTATCTAATTTTATAGGCAGAATTGTCATCTTTGCCAAGTGTTGGCATTTTGGAATTACAACTTTACAAGATTATGTGGGCTCAGGATTTCCATATCACATACCATAAAACTAGGTTTTGGCTACTTTTGAAAAAAACACAGATGTACTTATTACACTGCACGTCATTAATAAAGCATAAACTATTAACTAAAAGAATTAAATCTGTTTTGTGGTAGAGCTGTGAGTGGGCTAATTGTTTCTCATCAAGTTAGAATGTTTGGAGACAATTAACGCTTTGACCAACTGGCTTTGCTGTTCAAAACATTATTAATGAAGAATTTATAGAGACCCAGGTTGTTGAACGGCTTAGGTGAAACATTTACCCCACGAATAGCAAATTTACACTGTACTTTCAAATCTACTAAATTTACCTGACATGCACACCCTGTAGTATAACCCAAGGGCACATTAAATCCATCTGGTCTAATACACTTTGTACAGGTGTATCCATATAATTCATCTCTTAACTAACCAACTATATTAAACTCTCAACCTAAAATATTGGGTTTCTAGGCTTCTGGTTGGTTTATTAATCTCAGCTATGAGCTCATAACACTGAATTGACCAAACATAGAAAATTACTAAGTAGCATTGCAAAGCTAAAATATGGCTCTGAATAAATTTTAGCTGTCATTTTCAAGTATCAATAGGTTTGAAGTAACTAAAGAAATTTAATAAAACCATTATTCCATTCACGCTTGTTGGATATGAAACGAGTTATAGATAATCTTGGATATACACTTTTTTGGCTTTTTACTATCCTATATTAAGCCACTATACCCACCAAAGTGTTATAGTATAATTTTATACCAGCGAGGCAACAAACTTTCTTTCAAGAAAACAAAAGATTTTTTTTTTAAAGTGATCTTAAATCATTGAGCATGGCGAAACTCAAATATGAGCAGCCTAACATACAACAAACACGTTTGACTGTTTGTCAGCTACAAAATGTTGTAAATGGCATAAAACAGAATTTCTTTAGGCTGTTTTAAATATCTTGTGTTTTTAAAGCAAACTTTTCAATTTTGAGAATTGAAATTGTCGGGAAGTGACTACTTCCATCCACCATTTTGTTTCAGTCTCATTATCTACTATTTCAGAGGTAAATATTGTCTCACATCTACTATTTCTAAACCAATCAATCACACAGAGCCAAACTGGCATATACTGACAATAATTATGAAAATATTATAATCAAGATAATTAATCATTTTTATAGTGCCACATACACTACCTGTTCCATGGTGCTTCACAAAAACAAGTTAAAAATTTCCAATTAAAAACTGTTTAAAAAATAACATTTTCTCCAAAAATTCCAATTGCCGGGGGCATTGCAAGATGTCGATTCTCCTTTCAAACTACGAACATTCTGCTTCAAAACTAATACACAAAGCAAGCAGGCTAGTTGCTGGGAACATTACAAGTCTGTTCTCTTTGAACAACTTTTCTCTTGTAAACATTTTTCTCCAAATACTAATCATGAAGCAGGCACAGTGATTGGTGGAGACACTACAGGTCTGTTCCCTTCAACAATACAACTAGTGTTTTATTTCAAAAACTCTGTTTGTTAGAAAATATCAAAGTTACAAGAGTTTCAATTATCAAATAATTGCCAAATGAAATGTGCCTGATCAGCAAGACTTACCATCATCATCAACCACCATGTTACCAGATCGAGCAACTTCGTCAAATTTGGAATAAATCAGAGACAACCTGCAGGTAGGTATAAGGTATGTAATTATATAAAGCTAAATCTAAATTCATATGACTGAGCAAACATAGAATAATGCAGTCTCAGTCAAGCTTTTCCTCTTATCATGCTTACTCTGTCCCAACACCCTTCAATCAATGTTTTCAAAACTAACCATTTACACATTATTTTGTATATTGTTAATTCTAAATATCAACAATTTGCAAACCTTTAACCTTTCAATGCCAGTTGTATCTGCAGTAAATAATTCTTAAATTATTACAACCTATTCATAAGATCTCATTTTTTCAGTACTAAATGTATACTTTTGTAACTGTGACAGTATGTAAGGAGAAATAAGATGTTGATAACTGACTGGGGGTGAACTGAATTGGACTGACTTAAACAACTAATGCTTTGAAAACAAATTAGATACTCATAACCTGCTTACAGCTTACCGGGATGAAGGTATTCCTTTCTTGGCAAGATCTATTCGCACCTTCTCCCCAACATGTCTATAGATTTCCACAAGTGTATTGATTGCTCTGTCGCGAACCTTGGTACAAGTAAAACAAGTATATGGTAGACTTGATTTATAGCCTATCACTTTTCTTTTGATATGGGATGAGGGATTATATACATGATACTTGTTTTAAAACTTTGCAGCTTTGAGTTTTATTCTAGATTTCTGAAAGCTGGTTTTGTAGAATTATCAATAGATGTAAACTCTCCCGCATTTTGAGGGAGACTTGTAAATGCATTTGTTCTCCTGCTCTCCCACATTTTACAGAAATGTCACACATTTTTAAAGAATTTAATTATTTAGATATTAAATAAAAAGTATATAAAAACAATAATATGCTGTTGTTTTTTACAAACTCATGAGGGGCAGTGCAACATAACTAGTATAAGCAGTGTTAATCTGGCCATTGAGTATTAGGATTCCATACAGCCTCGCACTTTTTTTAGACAAATAAATAGACTACATGATATGGGCAGAGACGGTTTATCTAAAAAGTTGTATGTATAAATAGGCCACATTTGAGATATGATAAGAGGCAATGTGAATAATTAAAGTCAGTCAACACAATAAAAATCGTAGCCCCAAAAATCTCCAGCATTTTGAAGTTCAAAGGTTGGCCTCTCTGGTTTACCAGACCACAAAATGTGAGTGAGTTACCTGACTGTTTGGATCACCAAGAAGCTTGCATATGTGTGGGACAAATTTGGATACAGTAACAGATGACGCTCCAAATCTTAAGGAGAAAGAAAGCAAACATTAAACAAAAAAGGAAACTGGAGCCTGTAACTGATTTAGCTAAGCAGTGTAAGCTCTACTGTAAACTCAACTGCTAATAGCTGTCTAGATAAAGAACTATGGTTTTAGGAAGTGGGAATTATTTTAAAATTTACCACATAATTGTCTAACCTCGAAGACTGGAGCTAAATTAAAGATTGGCAAATTGACTGCAATGAATCACCATAATTACTACAAGATTTACAACCCTTTTGTTCAAGGACTAAACAAAGAATATTAAAATTTACTCATTTGGAATTATGTGTACCTTAAAACTCTTAATACTTTTAAAAATATTAATTTTTATAAAAAAAATTATAACTATTTAAATAATTCAGCCAAAAAGACAACGATTTCTTGCAATCTCTCTAGATTAGCAAAATTGAAAGTTTTATAGTGCTCAATGTACTAGACATAGTGTTTTGTTAGTTTTAAAAAATATATTATTATCATTGTTATTATTATAATTATTGTTATCATTGTTAGTACTAGTAGTTCTTAAAAATAATGAACTGCTGCCTAATGATCAAGGTGTGCATGGGTAAAGTTCTTCAATGAGCTATGGTAACATGCTGTCAATTTGCGAGTTGCAGCGCTTTTTGGTTGCATAATAATAATAACATTGCCTTCCTTTTGTAAGCTCCTTGAAGCTAGAGCTCAGATGCTTGATGAATGCTTCCTTGCTGTGAATTTGATGCATTATTCATACCTTATTTAACCTTTCTCTCTAAGATCACTGCAACTCCTAACTTCATTTGCAAAAAGGAAACCAACAAAAAAATATGCAGAAGCTGATTGGCCTACAGTTGTCAAACAAACCATAAATGGAGCACCAGAAATACCAGAAGCAAAAAACCATGAATTCACTCTCCTGATTGGCTTCGAAAAGCCAAACCAACCATATATGGAAAATAGATAGAAAACCGCTGCCAGAGCGATTAATTCTTTTTATTGCTATGTTTAGGCTGCCAATGTAAATCAGTTTAATCTTACAAAGAGATATATCTTGAAACTTTGGTATATTTAATTTCTGATGGCAAAGTTTTCTAACTATTAATTTTAGAGTTTATTTTAGGTGCTGTACCTGACCTGTTGCCTAATTTTATCGAACACACCATGAAACATTGTTTTATTATTATGTAATTTTTTATTCTTGAAGGAAACTGTCTATATTGTTTTCTGGATGCTAGTAAACAAATGAAGATACAAGAAACCCAATTTTCAATAAAATATACATTATTCTACAAGTTCACTGGCTTATAATTTCTTTCAAGGAAAAAAGTGTGTTACAGAAAAACAGTCTTTGACCTCAACTGATGTGTGATTATGAATGCTTTGTATGAATGATGGACACTGAGTCATCTCTAGTCTTAAAGTCATAAATAAAAAAAGTCAAAAACAAAATGACAAAAATCATAAATAATATGTAATTTACATATTTAGTAGGAAGCGAGTAGTATTATTACTATCATGAATGCTGCAATCTGATTAAGTTACTCACTGACTATGGAACTATAGAACTCAGTGTGAAACTCTTGATGTTTTAAGACAAAAAAGGAAAACAAGTCGCTAAATACCAGCTTAAATTCCAAGGTAGTATGTTAGTTTGTTTCTATCAAGAATACAGTTAGACTATTTGCTGCTGATTTCTTGAATCTAATAGTCAACTTGTTATTTTGTGCCTCATTGGAATGACCTCTTACAATGTTAATTAAGAGTTTGTGTGCAACTTACGTGTTAATTGTTCTAACAAGACAAACTAAGACTTCTTCTCGAACTCTCCAAGATTTATGTCCAAATCCTTGTACCACTTGTTCTAAAACATGCTGAAGAATCAAAACACAGATCATAAGCTGGAGTAGCAAGGTTTGCAATTTGAAATCCTCGGCCAGTGATCTAAAAATTGCCTTAAATACTATAGCTGTATACAGCAGACACAATATTATACTTTAACACTACTGGGCAAGTCAAACCCGTAGATAGTAAACCCTTAAGTTAAGAGTATCTCAAAAAAACTACATATTACTCTTTTTCTTGAGCAGGTGTATTCGACAAATTATCGGTAAACACCCAATCTATATTAAACATTATTCATGCATGTCTAACTCTTATAGCTTACCCAACTTTTAGCTTTTAAGTAATTTATTTGGGCTATTACCATTACTATCACGTTGTATTTATAGGTGAAATACAATAAAGAATTGCTATAATTGTTTTAAATGATAAAAACATGTTCTCAAAATAGATTAAATTTGAAAATAAAGTACTTCCCTACATGTTACAGTAAGACTGATGACAATAAAATTATATATATACTGAAATTGTTAAAGTGCTTTTGAAGTATTGTTTTGCGTAAGTTTGTAGAGCTTGTTTTGTCTTTCGATTGGCCTGAATCAAATGGTGAACATAACTGAGAAACTAACATTTTTAAAAATATGAAAAGTGGGCCCAAATTGCTTGGTTAAAAGTATGGTTGTAACAAAGAGAATTGTAACAATAACTCAACAAATATAGAAGACAGTCTTGAGAAAAAAAAGGAAAAAGGGAATTGTTATGATCACGGCTGGTTGGTAAAACGATTAATTTTGTTTGCCCTGGGAATATCTAGATGTATCTATACAAATTCTTGAAACAACTTCCAGCACCATCACCCACAAGTTACTCATTCCCAGTACAGTCTCATTTTTTCAATGCTAAATTTCATTTTGAAAGTAAAAAGTCTGACTTCTCTCTCTGTAATAGCATCCAGTTTTGGCCTTTTTGAAAAGTAGAAACAACAAGCTACAAAAATTTTCAAAACAAATTTTACTTCATGGGCACTTTTAGCTTGAAACCCAAACTGCTTTGTCGCCAGCTTTCCTGTTTGATGATTGAAGGTAACATGTTAATTTGGAATCAAGTTAAATGTTCAATAATGTCCAATCCAGGGTAAACTTCCATGACAACCAAAAGGTTTTGTTAAGAGGTAACCCTGGTTTAAAGTTAATCAGCTTTTGAACAACCAGTCCTAGGTGTATGCACCATGCAAATACTTATTATGTTATATTATACTATTTTATATTAATATATGTTCTTCAGTATTCATGAGTTGTACAACAGTTATCAAGTTACCTCACTTACTTCAGTTTGGTTAAATTATTACAGGGCCATTCCACAGTATTTTGGACACAAAAAAGTGAAAAACAAACAGTCATTTATGAAGAAAATTTATATGACCTTATTCTTTAGTAGGCAAAGTGTCTGGAAACAGCAATTGTATCTCCAAACCCCCAACTGTATTTGCAAAAATTATCATAAATTAGCAAAAATTCAATTCTGACCATTGCGGAGGGGACAACCAATTGTTTTAGCATACAACAATAGGAAAAGCCTTAAACTTGTAAAACATAGTGGGACACAAAGTCCTACCTAGGACCAGTTTATAGCAGTGTTGAATTCCAAATTTTGCTTTGCAGTGATACTGGCATTATCTGTCTTTTGGGGTGTTGTCCCCTCCACAACAGTTTTGGACCATGAAGTTTTAACAGTTTTGGACCATGAAGTTTTAACAGTTTTGAAATACATATCTCAAACAAAGCCTCCAATTTAAAACTTCTGAATATAGGCAAGGCCTAGATAAATATATTTTAAGAAAGTCCAGACAGTCTTTTGTTATAGCTGTGGCATATCTCCAATTTTCTGTTGCAGAGGGGTTATTCTGTTGCGGAGGGGACACTTGTTTTCAGGAGTTGAGTTTCTTTAGGTCACTTCATAATTCTGAGAATCTTGATTTCAAAAGTTTTAGTTTCTTCTCTATCAAGTAGTTTTGGAATCATTTATTCAAGTTAAGGTAATATTTGAGAGATGAGTTTATAACAGAGGTTTAACCAGAGCAGGTGCTCTGATTATAAGCTCTCGACGATTTCAACTTTTGGTGCAATACCTAGAGTGTGACCACTTAAATGAAAGCTTCTGTTGAGTAAAGCTAAATGGCATTGATTTTTTGCAGAGTTTGAATTATTATTATATTCAACTTTTGGCTCAAACCGTGGGTTAAATATTTACCAATTAATATGTAAATGTGTGACAAACAAAATCAAAACTTTTTTCATCCATTAGATGGAAATCCACTGGCAGTATGCATATGATCATGTACAAGTATAAGTTGCCAGGTTACATAAAATAAATCAATGGGGATAACAAGATTTTAAATCTATTAGACTGCTACTGTATGTCATGTACATGCAGGTTTTTCACCCATTTTCAGAGTTATGCCATTTGTAAATGTATTATTCAATTAGTATTCATATGATAAAAATTCACATGTATATGGTTTCAAGTGTAATTTGAAAAACAGTCAATAGGCATGAGAATAAATTTTATAAGGTTAAAAAAACTCCTGAAGCCCATAGGGCGAGTACAGTTTATAATCTTTTAAAAAATTATACATGGAGAAAGGCATATTGTAAAAGGTCAAGTCAAGTGAAGTTTAACTATGGTGCAGGCCTTAGCTTGTGAAGCTCTTGAGCTTTAATTTTCCTTCTAAAACTTGCTTCAGTTGTATGGTTGAAAATCTGTAACCTTACTCATGGTCATTCAAATGCCTGTCAAGTGCAGTTGTCATCATTCTCCAGCTCTCTCCCATTTGTAGTTGTCACCATTTTAATTTTTTAACCCAGCATAAAACTGTTAGATTGAACTTACACCATTTTGTTGGCAGAATTTATTGCTTGACACAATGTTATTAACATTAAAAGCAACAACAATGTGCTCTTAATCAAATTTGGGTTCTTTGAACAATTTTTAAATTGTTCAGCTGTTGTTTCAAATGCAAATTAAACCAAATCCTTGTTCATTGAAAACCCCAACATTTACTTTTTCCATGTTTTGATTTCAAGTGTTTTGCCAACTTGTTGCTATTGAAGCTACTCTAACCTGATTGCCTCTGGATGATTTCTATTGTTCCTTTGCCAATCAGAACAACTTTGTACATAGTTTACACTGTGGTGTTACAATTAACTTCACATAGATGTTACAAAATTTTGCATTCATGTTACACAAAGTTGATCCCCTCTTTTAGCCAATCAGAATCAAGTATTTTTTTGTGTTAATTGTTACATTATTCAATTATGCCTTGGAACTTTGGAAATTGCTTTAAAATTCATTAAAATGAAAACCCTTTCACTTTAAAAACTTTCAAAACAGTTGCTTGACTTCTTGGAATATGTGTGTTTTTCAACTGTATTTCTTACTCTGGCTGATAATTTAACATATGAAAAATAAAAACATAACAGCCAGTAGAAATAAAAATATTTATAAATACTAATTAACTATATTTGCATGTATTACATAAATCATTTTATTCAACATATATCTTACCATTCATTTTAAATTATTATATAAAGGATATTAAATAATAACTTAGAAGTTTCAGGTCAAAGGTGGCATATTATCAATAATGGCAGGTGTACAAATAGTACTCTCCCCTCCCCTCTCAGTGAGATATGTAGCTATATGTTAGAAAATATAGGATTACAAGTTGAGAGAAGTCCAAAAAACAAGAATGTCAACACAATAGATAAAAAAATCTTTTAGAGTATTTAGTGTTTGTTTTCAGAAACAAAGAATAGTCCCCTCCACAACATCCCTTCCGCAACGCCATACAATGAATAGGAATTGCCCGTCCCTGCTGTATTCTCGATAAAATAATTTTCTTTTTCCTTGCTATTTACTAAGCATAAGACAGTTAAAGTTCCCATATGGATAAACTTTATGAATAACAACAGGTTTCAGAGAACTCTTGATATGAAAATAAAATTAGAAAAATACCAATTTTTCTGTGTCCCCTCCACAACAGCACATTTTTGGTTATCATACTACAGATATAGTTTACCAGTAAGAACAAAGTAGCACAAATGATTATCCACTGGAAGGCCTACAACCTCAAAGCTGTAACAAAAGAAATATTTTATATTCATAGAAGTAATAAAAAGAAGTTGTCTCTAAATGTCCCCTCTGCAACAGACGAAATACTGTGGAATGGCCCTACATTATTTCTCATATCAACAAAAATATTAATCAAACAATGAATTCACCTGACTGTACACACATACAAGCGAGTTATAACATCATGAACACTTACTTGTGGGGAAGAAACTGGGCTCATAAACTTTTGAAGAAGATCTTGAGCAAGATCCCGAACCTACAAAAACAAAAAATTAATTACCTCTTAATGCAAAGAACGGGTAACATATAAAGTACTCGGGTGTAGACAGTGGAGTTGATCATCTAGAAACACCTTATGACTGTTTGTAAAAGAATACATCATTATAAACTTTTCACACCAAAAAGAGTTGAATGAACTAGATGTTTCAGACTACATATGTTCCTTCAGTTTGTCTAAATAAAAAATTTGTGAACAAAGATTTTAAATTCAGAACTTATGAAATGAAAACAAATTGTAGAAGTTCTTGGTCTGAGAAGAAAATGCCTAACTAAAAACTTGCTGCCACAGAAATAATAAAATTCACATCTCAACTTCACACCTTATATCTGCACTACTGAACTACTACTGTGAAGTCCTCATAAAATAGTAATAATTTTTAGTAAAATTATACTAGTGGTCTATCATGAATGCTGCATTCTGATTGGCTACGTTACTCATAGGCTATTAGTGATAGCCTACAAGTAGTGATTGCGCATGATCATATTTGTCGTAAACATTAAAAAATTAATTTTAGAGCTTTAAAAAAAGATTTTTTACTTGTGATTTTTGACCAGCAAGTACGATTTTACTAAAAACTGTGGTGAAAATGGCCTACGGCCTCATGGGCTATTGGCTTCTAGCCCATTCGGGCTCGGGGGATAATTGTTAAATATGTAATAGTGTGTAATAATAGTGTATGTTCAAATTAATGGTAGAGTGAATCTTGGATATATAGTTGAAGAAATTATTGATTCACAAGAATCAAACCCGCAACCCTCTGATTACCGGTCAGAAGTTCTACCCATGTGAGTCTCTGTAGCTCGTCAGTGACTTAGAATTTTTTCTGAGCTTTAAACATGTGAATCAATAATTTCTTCTTCAAATAGTATATGTTACTACTATTACTTATTTTTGACTAAATTTCCACTCTATATGGGCCTTATTTGGGACTGTTTTTTTATTTCTTGGATCCAAAGTATAACTTTCAATGTTTGGAAGTTGCAAACATGGCTAGAAAATATCAAAGTCTATTGGCATTAAATTTACTATAGTCTAGTATATCCTTATCTTGTGTACTGTGCTTCAGTTTGGCATACCTATTCATCTAACCTTTAAAGGCATATTTCATTACTTCAAATAAAAGTTGTTAGAATTATTTCTGGAAATGTTTTAGATGCTCATACCGAGCCTATATTTAAGCAACTGAAAACTCTCAAACTCTGTGATATCTTTCTATTTCAAGTAGGAAAATTCAAGTTTCTTTTCAAGAAAGGACTTCAGCCCATTAGCTTTCAACAACTTGTTTTTGCTTAGAAGCCAGATTCAGCTCCTTTTACAGTAATTTTGAAGTAAGAATTTAATTTGACTGCATAAAAAATCATGATGATTTTAATTACATCAGAATAATTTTATAATATGAAAACAAATTTTGTCAGAAAAATTGCAAAACTCAAAACTAGCTGCCACATAAATAATAAAACTTAGAAGAAGGGGTACATCAAAGACTTTAGCATCCACTGAATAATTTACTTTAAAGGTCAAATGAATCAAAACCTAGAAATTCTTTCTTCAGCCATTCAAAAACTACAAAATGTTAAACAAAATCATTT
>JAOBAT010077940.1:0-18660 GCA_026413305.1 Hydrozoanthus tunicans | reverse complement strand
CAGTTCCATGCAATAGCTCTAACTAGTTCCATACAACCCCTCTAACCGATTCCTCACAATTGCTCTAACCAGTTCCATGAAACCACTGTTAACCAGTTCCATGCAATCTCTCTTAACCAGTTCCACGCAATAGCTCGAAGTAGTTCCACACAATCCCTTTAACCGATTCCTCACAACCCCTCTAACCGATTCCTCACAATCGCTCTAACCAGTTCCACGCAACCACTGTTAACCAGTTCCATGCAATAGCTCTAACTAGTTCCATACAACCCCTCTAACCGATTCCTCACAATTGCTCTAACCAGTTCCACGCAACCACTGTTAACCAGTTCCATGCAATAGCTCAAACTAGTTCCACACAACCCCTCTAACCGATTCCTCGCAATCGCTCTAACCAGTTCCACGCAACCACTGTTAACCAGTTCCATGCAATCTCTCTTAACCAGTTCCACGCAATAGCTTGAACTAGTTCCACACAATCCCTTTAACCGATTCCTCACAACCCCTCTAACCGATTCCTCGCAATCGCTCTAACCAGTTCCACGCAACCACTGTTAACCACTGTTAACCACTGCTAACCCCTCTAACCGATTCCTCACAATCGCTCTAACCAGTTCCACGCAACCACTGTTAACCAGTTCCATGCAATCTCTCTTAACCAGTTCCACGCAATACCTTGAACTAGTTCCACACAATCGCTCTAACCAGCTCCTTTTAATAGCTCTCACCAGTTCCAAGCAATCACTCTTGGCCAGTTCTGTGCAATCCCTTCATATTGGCCTCTCTTATCTTTTAACATTGGCTTAATAACAACATGGTTTAAAGGGTTACATGACAAACCATTTTTTAAATGTGGATGGAAACACGGTTTGTTTTCGTTGAAAAGTAAGAAACATTCATTATCAGTGCACAGAATACAACAAAAATCAAGGACAGCATTTTTTGATTTTATAGCACTTACTAGGCCCAGGACTGATGGGTAATTGTCTACTAGATTGGCAAGGCAGCCCCTTATTGTCCATGGTTTTGATTGTGTACAATACGGATTTGTCAAACCATGGAACCTGCTGGTACCGATGCCAACTAAAGATTTCGGTAGCCAAAATGCTAACGGAGTACTGCTAAAGTGTCGCATTTACAGGCAAATTTTAGTCAGAAAGTCTTCATTAGATGGACTACAAATGCTGGTGAACGAAAGCAAGAAAGACGACTTAAAGGAGATATGGAGAAGATTCGTCGAAAAACGAAATGAAAGAAAATGGATGGACATAGAGTTACATTAAACATGTGGCTTTAAACGTTCTCAGACCGGTGTTTGCTCAATGTGGCACAGGACACGAAGAGGATTATGTAAGTAAGAACTCACACTTAATGAGCAAACTGGCATATACCAACAGAAAAGATTTTGATTCCTATTTACTTTTGATCACGAGAACACAGACAAATCAACTAAAGTAGCAAATACGCACTGTTGAAGCTGACCGGCTAACTCCCATCTTGCAATGCACAAGGACTTTTGAATTGTTGTTTCTGTTAAGAAAAGGAAACAACAGTTAGAAGTGTTGCTGAAAACTCTTTCTTTCCTCGGCAACATTTCATGGAACAGTATTTTGCTATGTGGTTACTAAGGTTTGGTTAAAGCATACCCCACAGGCAAAATGGCAGAAAAGTCAATGTCTCAAATTATCTAAGCTTCTAATGTTCTCGAGAGGTATACAATGTTCCAACCATGGAGAGCTCAGGACTACAAAAGCTTACAAAAAAAAATTCGTGGCTTACTTTGCCTCCGAGATGAATTTGTATGTTTTGTCCCAGTGCTTGAGAAGCTCGGATTCTTCAACATCCCAAACTCTGAAACATATTTGAAGCAAATATTAAGAACAGTGAGTTTAAAGTTAAGAAATTCAAACAATTAAAGAAAAACGATGAATCAGGAGTCGCCAAACAGGTTAGCTGTTTTGGAACACTTACCTAACATTGTGGTAGACAAAAGTTCCAGGGAAGAAGTTATCAATTTCCCTCGTTACATTAAGAATGTAACCAACTCTGTTGAGGAAACAACAGCAACAAAAAATCAACAAACAATAGTTTCAATCAATTAAGCTTTTACTGTTAGAGTAAAGCACCAGTCAAAGTAAACCCCCTCCCCTCCTCCAAGCCTGGGCTATAGGTTGGGGTTTGTTCTGAGCAGCACATAAAAACAGCCAAAAGCCCCACCATATGGAGCCATATTTTGCATACAATAGAAAAAACTGCCCCAACCCCTTGGGCCTCTTAAAATGTTTCCTTTCAAAAATTCCATAGAAGCTATCACACTTGGATTTGTTTCTTTAATGTAAACCTAAACATACTATTTTAATGTAAACTTTAATATGCTATTGTATTTTACACTGTGTATTGATGCAGTTTTTACATTTTGCATGTGTTTGAAAAGCGCTCTATAATAATGCAAAATCAGTCGTCTAGCCTTCAGGAACGCCTTAAGGTGAACTATGGAACCTTCTTAGAAAATCTTCTACAGTAACAAACTAATTATTAATTTTAGTCCTACCAAGCTACCGTGAAGCGATGCGAAGCAGCAATCACGGTATGTACTATTGCAAGTGTAGTAACCTGAAATTTGTCTATACATGGGGTCGTTCATAATACAGCAATTTTTTGACTAAAGTAATAATTTATTTTCAGTCCTACCCATTTTCTTGCAGTTCTTCTAAATTTGATGCGTTCCACTCTGAGCCCTAAAAATTGTTTGAAAAGGATTACTGCAATGTTCTCTCAAAAAAATAACGTTTGCATATTTACTTCGGCAACATTTAAAAATTTAGACACCCTAACGTGGACACAGAGACAAAGACCATAGATACAGACACATACGAACACTCAATGGCACATTTTCTTTTCTATGCTTTTTTTTAAAAAGGATGGCCTACCAGGTACACATGGTCAAATATCGATGAAGGGGAATCCATCTGACCCAAAATCGTTAGCATCTCTTGGTCAATGAATTCTTTAAGTTCTTTTGAACCCAAGTCCATTTGCATCTCTTCTTCAAGTGTAGTTCGGATCTTTAGAAAAACGGCTAATATTATAACAACGAATTAAACAAAAGTAACAAGAACATAACTATAATATCTTTAAAAGTTAAATATTTTTGTAACACAGTATACATTATTGAAAACATTAGGCTTTCATCTGACTGATAATCAGAGGATCATGGATTCCTGTAGCTTAGTAGGTAGAGTGTCTGATCAGTAAACACAGGGACATGTGGTGCCTGTAGCTCAATGGGTATCTAGAGTGTCTGACTCAGACTGGTAACCAGAGGATCATGTGTTGCTGTAGCACAGTAGGTGGAGTGTCTGACTGGTAATCAGAGGATCATAGGTTCCTAAAGTAGCTAAAGTACTGTAGCTCAGCGAGTAGAGCGTTTGACTGGTAATGTTCTTGTAGCTCAGATTCAGAAGTTTTCCTTCTGAGAAAAAGAAGCTTGTGACTACAAGAATAAATTTTTCACAGTTTTAAATCTGAACTAGCATACAAATTGTCCATTGATGCTAAGGAATAAAGTCCTACTCAAAATTCGAAAACACAAGACTTCTTCTTCAATACCAACCTGCCTTGAAGTAACTTCTTCTAAGTCTACCCTCATCATAACCTATTGAGAAGAGATCATATTAGACATTCTGGAAAACAGCAAATTCATTCATCTTGAACTTTTTACACAAAAGTGATACTATATTCTCTACTAAGATTCTTTTGCATGGCAACTCAGACAACAAATTTCTCTAAGAAATCAACTCACCTCGCGTAGTTTGTGCTTGATAAGCTTTGAAAGTAGCTCGTACTCAGCACTGAAATCATAAACAACATCATACTGTAACCCAAATGGAAGCTCAAACTTTACAAGAATAATAACATTTAATCTTATTTTGAGGTTAGATCAGCCAGCCTTAGACAGCTTCTTGAATGGGACAACCTCTCCACTCTAAGCATTTTGGGCGGTGGTGTTCAAAACTCTAAATGATCTCTTTTCCTAATACTAAAAGACCTTTTGAAACAAGTGACCCAAAATATAAACTAAGAAACCATGAAAACAAATCAGTGCTTGGAAAACCTCGACTATTTCTATAAAAACAGTTTTAGCTACATAATGGGGTCAAACTCTTGAACAGCCTTCTGAGGGAAATGTGCACTTGAAACCGTTTCTCTTTAGAAACAAGTTTTAAAGTAATATGGGAAGGCCCTTTACCCTATCAGACCCACACAGCAATGATAATCATGTAAATTATTATGTTTATTTGTAAACTGATAATTCTATATCATGTTTAAATAAAATGTATAAATAGATGTATTATAATTCAAAATGAAACCTAGAAGTTTGACAACATTTAACTCTTGGACTTTTTATTTTACTTGAAAGTTGTAATACAATAATTATTATTATTAATCAAACATCTTTTCCACTTACTCTGCTCCAACAATTTGAGTTGGTGAATCTGATCTCTTAGACCAAATATCATCCATTTCATGCCTATCAAGGAAAAAACATATCAATCACATCACATATGAATTTTGAACAGCCATTTCAATTTGTATAAAATAAGAATAAATCTATCAAATGATCAAATATCATTACCAATATTGACATAATATATACCAGTAAAAAATGTATTTTGTCTATTAAATTACATGATTTGCAGGGAGATGCTTATTTCACATAAAAATTTTCTTCCAGAATGTGCAATACATTTTCATAGTATTAATAACACATACTTGTATGTGTATTATTTTAAATGTAATTATATTATTGCACTCAATAGAATAATGAGAATGGATGAACAATGTTTCCAATTGTTGGCACTCATCACAGGATAGATTTCATTTTGAATTTACTGAGTTTTAAGTTTTAAGAGTTAGTGCAGTTACAGAACAACAACAACAAACTATTTATTTCACATATAAATTTTCTTCTAGAATGTGCAATACATTTTCATAGTATTAATAATTTACACACACTTGTATGTATATTATTTTAAATGTAATTATTCTATAGCATTCTAAAGAATGTTGAGAATGGGTGAACAAAAAAATGTTTTGATATTGAGGGAAATGCTCTGGGCCTAAAAAAAAAACAGAAAAGTTTCTGTTACAGCCACAGTTCTAAGTGTGGTCAGGGTGCCACCTCAGTTTTGCAGACATTAAAGAGGATTTCTTCTGAAGTTCTGAGATGGTATCTGGACTTAGCTGGATCTATTCTGTGAAATAAATATGCTGGGGTTACTCCATTTATGACTCTAAGCATGATTTACATAATCTTAAAGCCATACTTTTTAGGTAGTCAGTGTAGTTCTTGTACATGAGAAAAAATATGGGAAAAATATGGACGTTGCACATCTATGATACTTGCATGCACTGGAGTTTATGAAGTTCACAGATATTACTCTCTGCAAGATATATCATCTGTCCACTTTCTAGGAAAGAAAAATCTGCCTAGCAAACTTCTTATACAAAGAAGCAGTAGCAGTTACCACTCATTGATGCTAATCCGATCAGAACTTATTCTTTCTTCATAGTATTTCCTCCACTGTATAGATGATCCTCCTGGGAAGAAGTTGTGCTTCATGGCATTGTCAGAGCATTTGTGGATCCACTGAAATGCTGTCCTATGGACAAAATAAGTAGATACAAAAGTATTAGACAAGTACAAAAAAATTACTTTAGAATTACTACCAATTTTTCTGATACTTAATTGAGTGAGCATGTGTATACTAATTAGGTAATTTAAAGAACAGACCACAGCACTGGGTTAAAACCCAGCTCTAATTAATCAGTGGCATATGTGTGAGTTTTATCTAAAGGGAATCTCTCAAAGTCACATCAGTATTTGGTTAAAATGTTGTCTGTGCTCTACTATGTTGGAAAAATGAATAAAAACAGCTGCACAAAAACTAAAAAATTGCATTTAAAAGGAAAATTTGTCTTTTCACTCAGCCAGAAGTGTTGCTTTGATTCTTTGAAGATACATGTGACCTATGATATTGATATATAAGAACTCTGAAGGTCTTGAATGCAGGCTAAATCTGCCTTCCACAGCATTTGTGCAGCACCAGCCCTAAAACGATTAACCATGATTGAAAATAGTTGAAAGTGTTTCGTAAGCAAGTATTGCAGCACCGAATTCTCACATCAATCAGAGTTTCAACTGAGAACAATGACTTTTTATCATTGTTGTGGCAAATTGAATATTGCAAACACAGCAAAACTTCTAAAAAGGTCATTTTTGTAGTACGGATAACATTTTCCAGGGAACATTAGCAGCACTTTAGAGATTCCCTTTAAGTTCACCACTAGAAGGACAGAAACCAAAGCAGACTTAACACCCTTAATGGTGTACATGTGGTGCAAGAAGGCCACAAAAATGTCTGTCTGGAACTCACCTCCCAAAGGTCCAGACTCAAGATTCTCTACTAAACTCTTTTAATAACAAATAATTATCACACTTGACTTTCACATTCACATTCTCTAGCATTCACAGGAAAAAACTCAGCTATTTCTCACTCCTCCAACTCAATATTTTGTTAAGCAGTGTTGACTACTTACCACATTGTTTGAACCGACACTGGTTTCATGATATAATGCTTTCCATCAGAAGAAACTTTGAAACCCCTGAAACACAGAAAAATAGAGGGAAATGAACTAAAAACAGTTATTTGTCTCTCAAAGGTGTGTTTGCAATTTCAAGTCAGCAGCACTGAAACCTAGCATAATGCAGCAGTGAGGCTAATTGAAATTTGGGCTAACGAAGGAGGGTAGGCTTTTGATAAAAGTTGAAAGACAACTTGGGGATTTAACACATGTTTACCTTTGTTAGTTAGTAAATTAAAAGTTCTCTCAGGGATACCCTTGAACCATCAAGAATATTTTCAATTTCTTGTCAGCACTGTGAAGTATGCCTGATGCTTTGTTTTGACTAAAAATATGTGCAGGTACATGCAAACCATTCCATGTGTCTCATTGAGAGGCCTAAATAGATGACTTAATTCAAATGCAAAGGTAACAAGAATAAATTTACTGTAACTTATGAAATAAAAGTAAGGTGGTTGTTTTAACTTGTTCATTTACTGTATACCTTTTTTCTTCATTTTCAAGACTTAAAACACTTTTAATAACAATTGCAAAATTAATTTTGTTGAATTATCCTTTCAAATTAGTATCTGTCTTTCACTTCAGTTGAGATAACCTTTTGTTAATTTTTGCTTTTTTCATGTTTAAGGTTAATGTACAGCTTGAATAGGTAAAACATATATATTTTTTTCTAACTCTTGCAGGAAAACTATTGGCATCTAGAAGATCATGTAAAAGTTGTATTGGTAGCATGAATAGTTCTTGAATGTAAAATCAAACCTCATCACTGCAAGTAAAATGGTGTGCAAGCCTTTTTTCTAATGCATTTTTGCACCAAACAAAGCTGTAAAAAAGGTTATAACTCAAACAGGTTTTATTCTATTATTGCCAAACATGGCAAAGCAGTCAAGTTAGTATCTGAGCTTCAAAACTATGTCAGGAAATTTTGAAAAGTTCTCAGCTTAGATTTTCTTTATCAGCTGATTATTCAGATGAACTTCTTTAATTTTCAAGTAACAAATTTCAAGAATCAGCTATATGAAGCATGAAAGACAAAGGGCATAAAAAATCACTGACACTGTTTTGTCATTTGAGCTGTCAAGAGGAAAGAATGATAACAAAGGAAAGAATAACTAGCTAACTGATTAGCTCACAACTGAACAGATTTAGAACTTAGTGAATGAGAAATTTTTGTCACAAACATTTTTAACGCTCAATGTCACTGAACTGGCCATCTTTTAGAGAACTTATTAGCTTTAAAGTGATATATAGGTTTAGAGGTAAGATACGATGCATTATATATAAAACAATTTCAGATTGATAAGTGAAAATGTAAAATTAATCAAAGCTCAAGGTTTTCCAGACATTAATTGTTGAATTGGAAGAACTTTCCAGTTTTCCAGGCTCCATTTACAAATCTTGTAGCAAATACAATGGTGCTGTAGATTGTTTTGTTTAGTGGATGTTTTCATTAATAAGGTATCTATAAATGTAATTAAACAGGGCTGCGACACCTACCCATCTCCATCCAGGTGTATTGAAGTGTCACGCCAAAGGGGTAATACAAGGCCAATTGTACAAATGGTACTAGAACAAGAAATATGCATTTCATTGTTAATCTAGAACCTACAGTGATTACTTCAAAGCATCTAAAACATGTAAGTAAAAACTCAAGGTATTTATGATAAAGCTTAGAGGCTGAATAAAAAGAATTCTTGGCTCAATCCTCTTTCAACTTGAGCTACAAACAATTTTGTACAAAACATTCAGAAGCTGCAACTGATGTACATAGAACTCAGACTATATATAGTAAAAAAAACAAATAACAATAAAAACACCATTTTCCTGTTAATTAATACATAAAAATACAAATAAAAATAAAAAACACCCTGTTCCATGTCCATTGTTAATACAAAAACAACATTTCCCTGAGGTTTTTTTAATTATGTTGTATTGTATGACTTTTACTTAATTGTTTAGAAAGTAAGTATTATATTACATAATAACAAAAACCTCTAACTTGCCGTAGAGATTAAGAACTCACCAATCCATGGACCAATCTATTCCGACTACAATGCTCTCCTCCACGTCATCAGCTGTAAATGCAGACACAATCGTCATGTAGCGTATTTTGTTTGGGTATTGACTCTGAACTTTAACAACCTGCAAGAAAATAAATAAACTTTTAAAGCAAAAACCACCTTTTCTCGTGTTAATGGCTTGTGATACAGAAAGAATATAACTATGTTTCTTTAGTTCCATTTTATCCATCAATTTATATGCAACAAACTATTTTATCACTTATTAGCTCCTTGAAACCACTTTTTCCCACAGTTGCTGGCAACATGGTGCCACCAGCCAAACAATGCACTTAAAGGCTTATTAACTATTGTTATCCATTATTGATTACAAAGCTTTTAAGAAGCATATATATTAATTATTAATTATAAATTGCATTTTCTAACATTTTTTAATACCCTCTCTCTGCAAAATACAATACAAACTTATACAACATTATTTATGTACACTTCAATTATTAAAATAAATGTTATATACTGACAAACCCTGCACATGTTATAACAGAAAACACAAAACAGTTACTGTTCACCAACAGGATGCCCAAACTATGTGCAATTCCACAATATTTTATTTCAGCTCCATTTTTCAAAATCCGGTACCAATTAAAGGGTCTAGTGCAAAAGCGGCGTAGGTGTTTTTTTATAAAATGCTAAATTCTCCCAATGGTTATGAAGAGATAAGGGGGATAATGTAGGGAGAAATTATGACCCTTCAATTGTAGAACAATTTAGGAGGAGCCACCCACAAATTGATCACAGTAACTGAACAACACTATTTTAAAAAATTAAGGAAAAAAATTTAAAGACCATTCTTAACTATGACTTTTGCTTCACAGACTCACAACAAATCTACAAACTATACATGTATGTCTGCCTACAAGATTTTGAATAACTTGTGCTACTGTATTTCTTAATCTTTTGCCATTTTTGAGTACTAAGGTTTGTTTTATTTTCAAAGAAAATAGATGTGGAAATGACTAGAACACAACTTTTGTAAACTGTAAGTTTTTCTAGTTAGAAACTATCTAGAGCAGGCTACTTATGTCTATACTTTGTATAGCTTTCACTCACTAACCAACATTTAAGCTACAGCAAAGTGCAGCAGTAAAAAGGCAAGTATTTTTGAGAAAATGTTAGCTAAATTTTTTCAGACAAGTTAGGAAGAAAAACTAATTTAAATAACAAGTTGTGTAACAAGAGCTGCATTGTTCACTATCAAAGTTGTCCAGGATCTTTCCAGATGTTCTATGCATCATTGATTCTAACAAACAAAAGTAAAAACCAAAATAATTTGTACATGAACTTGTAACTGATAGGCGAACAAATACAATCAACTTACCAGTCTCATAGTGTCCTCATCACGAAGCAGGTTAACCATTGGCTGTAAATGTTGTTGAAGTTCTCCTTGGTAGGAAAAATACAAATAAGTCTAACAAAAATAGTTAGTACTTTCGTCATCTGTTTCTTATTATTTTAACAAACATTTTACAATCTGTGACTTTTCAATAATCTTCTTGAAAACGAAACTTGCATGAATTATATCAAATACAAAATATTATATTCATTGCCAAAGGTAATGGCTTTAGTCTAAGTGGTTCCCTTATGAAAGAATTATGGCAGGTAAATGGGGGGAGGGGGATAGGGTCTCAGATATTGAATCATTATAGAGCTTTAGGTCTACTTAGTCCTGTACTGGAAAAAATGTTGCTCAACATTTTATAAACATTTTTTACAATAGACTGTGTCATGTGCCCGACTTAAAACACTATTCTAAAAAACACCATAAAATTATTTTCTAAGTTATTCATGATCGTATCACAACCAACACAGTATCTAACCTCCATGTTTGCCAATGACAGCTTTTCTTGTAAAATCACCATCAGGCAGTGCAAATGCAGCACCTTTTGATGCAAAGTATCCCTCAAAGCTTGACCTATTAATTGAAATATTATTTACAAGACATAATATGCAGGATAATAATAACAACATACACTATAACTATGTAATAATTTTTCTTTTTTTTTTTGAAATGAAGAATTTTTAACCTAATTTTAAATGTCTTGGCACATTAAAAAAATACTAAAAAAATAATCAAGTTAGTTGATCATTAATTAAGTACAAAATGATCAAATTTTAGAATAATAACAATAATTTTGTAACAATTATATATATTGTCTTATTAATACCAGTGATATTAGAAAATAAGCCCCCAACAGCATGCACTCTGATTGGCTATAGTTCTGTTTTAGATAACTATGATGCCACACAACACAATAAAAAAATTATATCTAAAATTTTCTATATTTTCTAAAGCCGTAGCTACACAGTGCAACATTACCTGTAACATTGTGCGTAGTGGGAGAATTTCACCATGTAGCCACCTTTGAAATCGTTGCACACATCGATGCGCAAAGTAGAAGCAAATCCTACTCTTGCAACATTGCATGCAACAGTTTCACAGTGTGCCTAAACCCCGGGGGGATACTCCCTATATTGGGATGGTAGGTATGACCGTCGTATTTTTAGGGATTAAAATTGCCAGTTTGGTATTTTTAGGGCCGGTTATAAAAAGAAATCCGGTGTTAATCCAAAAGCCTGGTATTTTTTAAGTATTAAAAACGCAAAGCTATTGGACTGCTTGCAGTCCTGTGCTTTAGCAAATGTGCATACTGATAAGAAATTTTAAAAGACGTCCTTTGGCGATTGTTCTGTTAAGCACACGCCTTCATTTATTGCGTATCATGTTCAGCACAGCATAAGGGGACTTAGCGCCAACCCACTAGCTACTGAAGGGAAAAATTTCAGCTTTCAATTGGTATTTTTTAGGGTTATTTTAAAACCGAAAGGTATTTTTTAGGGTAGAAAATTTTTATCCCCAGGTATGTTTAGGGTATTTTGGGGACTTTTCCAACGGTCATCCCTACCCTTTTGACCCCGAAATCCCCCCCCCAGGCCTAAACAAAGAGTTTCAGTTGAGTGCAAAATTACATGCAATGTTGCACCATGTAGCAACTGCTTTAAAGAAGTAAAACAACATTGCTTGATGTGTTTTTAGATTAAATTAAACGTCTAGATGTAGTAGAACAATCAAAAAGCAGAGGGAGAACTCAGCTTTACCTCAATTTCCCTTAACACTTTTCTCATATTCTCCTACGTCATAGCATTTCATGGCATATAATACTAATAAAAGTTATAGCTGAAACAAGTTCTCAAACTGGATACTGTGATTTTCTATTCAAAATAGCAACAACACAACAATGGTAGTGTCAAGAAAGTAGATCTATATAGAATAGGGAAAATCTAAATTTGAACATGGTTTTTGATTCTCCAAATAAAGATTTTAATAATGATTAGTAATTTGATAGCAAAAATACCACTATGAAGCTTACTAGAACAGAGCCTTATGTATCTTATGCTGATTTTATTTGTCAGTAATAACACTTTGTTTCTATGTCTGGGCATAGTTAGTAGAGCGAGACTAACTATGGTCTGAGCAAAAGTATTTGAGTCAGTAAACTGAAGTTTTTGCTAGGTTCAATTCATTCACAAGTTTAAAACAATTAGTGAAAGTAAATTGAATTAACTTCAGTATCATTAAATATAAAATTTGATCACTTAATTGCTACCAAAAATACTACTCAAAAAAAATTCAGCTCTTAAAAACAGCTTATTTGTAACTGTACAAAAGTAGAACAATAGTGTCTGCAGTAGCTCGTGTCTGGTCAGACAATAGCTATATACACATCAACACAAAACTTGCTAAATTTTTACTAATTGGACTAGACTGTCACGGAAACACAAGACTTAGTGAGTATAAAACTAAATTTCTAAAATTGGACTAGGCTGTCACGAAAACACAAGACTAAGTGAGTATAAAACTATTCTTTGAAAGGTTGAAAAGTCTACGTGATGTTACGAGTGGCAAGTATTTTTGAACTATAAAAACGTGTGCAATGGTTCATAGTTTTCAAAAGCATCTTTTGGTTTAATTGAGGTGGACAGAGTATATCGCTTGACACTCAAATACCGTCAAGAACTTCTATACAGCAGGAAACATTTTTTTTTTATAAAATTAATTTAGTACCCTTAATCGTAACAGCTAGAAGTTCCTGGTTTTTCAATTAACTTTCTAGCTGACGAAATTGCAGTAATAAGCAAGCAGACTTCAGACAACACAAAACTTTCAATTTCAAACCATATAGGAACACCAAATACAATATCAAAAGAAGAACCTCTCAGTCTTCCAAAAAAATTAAAACTTAACACTGCTCCAAAAATTCCACAGAAACGAAGAGACAATATTGCATTTTTTCCTTAGGCAATAGCACACAATAGAAAGCGCAATGAGACATGTTAGATTTACCAAAAGCCATTATTTTTATAACGAAACATAAACATTAGAGGAGAAAGTGCTATAACATGTGACAAACTGAAGAACAGGTCACAGGTGAAAGATGAAAACATTGGCTTCGCACTCATGTTATGTAGCTTCAATTCATGTTTGTCACTGATTTTGTCAACAACAGATCGCCTTCAACAAAATCCACGAAAGGAATAGCTAAGCAATGAGAAACTTCCTGTACTAAACTTTTGTAGAAGACAAATTCAAACGTTTAAATAGCCGGTTTATCGCACTTCGGATCAAATTTTACGTCTTGGGGACCACAAAGCGAAGATAAATATTTTCTTGTGCAAACAGGACAAGTTGGTACGCATACAGTACATTCCGAAACTCTACAGTTTAAAAGTAAATTTCGACTTACGTTCTCGATCGACTAGACAAAGATGTGTGTGAATAGTCTTCCAATTCATCTTCTTCTTCGTCTTCCTACGAAGACACGTGAGAGAAAATGGAAATCAGAACTAAATTCGCAGATCACTAGTGACGATGCCACGGAAGTTTGAACGACTGCACACGTACCGCAGTGTAACACACAGTAAGTGTTTGAAAAGCAAAATCCACAAAAAACGGTTACCGATTCTGCCTCTGTTGATGCTGTCTCTGAAGAAGGTGACCTCTGCACCGTCAACAACGACATTTTAGCTGAAATTATCCACCATTGTGCAGAACTTCGTACTTTCAAACCAAAATCACTCACCGGTTTCTTCACGGTCGTCAGACCAGGGCTGCTGAGCATGCGTGATGGGGCCGTGACAAGCCCACTCGCGTTTCATGACAAAACAAAGACTTCCTATCAAAACAAACTTGTAACTTTCAAGATTGTTCGAACGAAAACTCTCTTAATATCCTCGGTCTCGTAATGTTTCTCTAACTTTTTCGGTCATTTCGACAATTGTTATCAAAATTGTTCTAACTGCATCATTTACTCAGTTTCATCTAGATATAACCGGAAGCGGCAGAAGGCGGGTAAGTATATTTTCAACGCCATAAAAGGTAACGACAAGTCAAGTCATATATTACTCCATTTCATAAGTTTGTTCTCACGTCGTTTGAACAGAAGAAAGATTGTCTTCAAATGTCTAAAGCATGACCTAAGAAAAGCAAATAAGCCTGTTTAATACCTTCCTTGTTCGGTGCAAAATGCAAAAACACTGTTCTCGTGTTTTCTCAGTAAACACTATATTTTGGCACTAAGAAAACATACTTATAAAACCATGCCAAGTCCTGAACATGTTTTGAAAGAAGCTGAGTATTTACTGAAAACATTTTTCGATAAGACGAAATGAGTGAGTTCTTACATCAAAAGTAACGAGTCTTAATTTCCTCTGAGTTCATGCCAAAACTGAAAGATCATCACAGTGTGAGTTTCAGGTTAACAAGGAAAAATTGCATAGCTGTATGGCATTTGTTCACGGTAACCATGTAGTTAAGCTAGATGTCAAGGTTTCGATAAGTTTTTAAGTGAGGGTCAAACGAGGACGATGTTGCTAAAGTTCAAACTCTCATCTCGTTTGAGTGCACTATCACAAACTCTCGTGCGCTCTCATCAATTTTATGCATATTCAAACTTTTTGGTTGAGAGTCGAGGAGATTTGCGGCTGTTGTCAACTTTCAGCGCCGTTTGAACTCTCATCTACTTTCGCGCTCGTTTGATCCCGGCTTTAAATACATATCTATTTAAAATAGCAACGATCTATACGAGGCGGGGGGGACCCCTTATATTTGGGTGGTAGGTAAGACCGTCGTATTTTTTAGGGGTTAAAATTGTAAGTCCGTTATTTTAAGCAGTTGTTAAAATAAATCCTGTGTTAGACCAAGATTCTGCTATTTTTTAGGGCTGAAAAACGCCAAATTTCCGTGTTTCAGCAAACGTGTGTACTGAACTAAAAGTTAAGCCAAAATTCTTTTGGCAAACTTCTTAGGGCCGACCGGCCCGCTAGCTGTCCAGGGGAAAATGTTAGCTTTCAGTTGATATTTTTTAGCCTAGGATAATTTTAAGGATGGAAAGTTTTTATGCGTATTAATCCCCCCCACCCCCCGTAAACTGTTTACCGAAATTGTCTCAAAACTTCGGCTGGTTACTACATGATGCATGAGCAAAAATTGCAAGTGCCCATATTTAGATCTACATATATGTGTACACAAAATGCACCGAGCTAACCAATGAACATTAAAACTTGTGTCACTCTTTGGAAATAAGGAAAGTTAATTCAAAGTAGATAAATACAAGGTTTCACTAACTTACGTGAGTAGGCTGAAATACGTTGGAAGGTTTGCTAGTTTTTGTTGAACCATTCTGCATTGGGATATGTGGATCGCTGAAGAAGAGTTTGATATATTTCCCCGAGTATATAGTTGTAGTAGTAGTTCACTGGTCGGTGTCACGCGCATTCACATAAGAAAATATGAGAACACCACGCAGTATTAGAAATACCAGGAAAAATTTTAGTCTTTTGTATTTATGGCGTAGTTTGTGGGGAGCCAAAATGAGGACACAAATTCAAGCTTTCACTGCTCATTGACTCAAGTTTAAAGATGGAACGAGCACGTACTAGAAATCTCTTCATTCAACTGATATAGAATAGTTGAAGAATATGCCATGAACTGCACCAGTTATTTGCTCCAAGAAAATACGAAATATTATCTTCAGTCTTTTGTTGGTTATCAACATGAATAACCGGCAATGTCGTGATATTTTTCTGTCAGTCCACTTTTAAAATCGCGTAGTCGTTGCAGTTTCTCAGTCACGTCCCTCAGTTTCAAAATTTCAATTCATAAGTTCTCTCGACAACCGGCTACTGATTCGGCAGGTTCCCGCCTTTGTTTTTACTGTTTACTTGGCCAAACACAACCTCGGGTCAGTGTCTAGAAGTCGCTGACAAAGGTACACCTCTTTAATTTTTTGCACCTTGTTGTGCTTCGCCGGTGATTCGAGACGTGTGAGCTAATGCTTTCAGTTGACCGGCAACACTGACGAGTCACGAAGCTCTGCCAAGGTCATTAAATATTGAGCACAACTTTAGCTTCCCAACGTAAGCACTTTTGATGGTACACTATATCAAACAATACCCGACAATTGAACACTTGATGGCACAATGGTAATCTTCTCATCTGTGCCACAACAAGCGTAGAAAAACAAGTACTAACAACTTCTAAGAGAACATGACTTTTCTTTCGTTTTACACAAGCTACGATATTTGCTTCAGCAATTTTAAATCATTAGTTAAGATCGATATCAAGTGCTGGAGGTAATAATTCTCATATGGACGAAAAGTTATCCTTATAAAAATCTTCATGAGTTGTTTGCAGCTCACGCATGGATTTTTTTTTCAGTCCGACAAAATTTCCTTTTAAGGGATTTAAAAAAAACAAAATAATTTCCTTGTCGCTTAATCGCGGACAGACCTAAGCTCCCACAATGTTGTTCCGGTGACAAAAACACGATACGTAAGGGACGTCACACGTCAGAATATTTTGGTCGCAGAAGTGAGTAAAATCGAAAAAGGGTGTTCTAAAAGTTTACTGAAAACTCGCCATCAAGTTTTAAAAAAATGGTTAGTATAGTACACATTGAGCAGAACAGTGAAAAAGTTAGGTAGTCATGAATCATTTATACAGTAACCATGCATCGACTATTTATTTTGAATATTAACAAGTTTAAGCAAGCGTCATAAAGGTTTTCACTTCCGGCATTAAAAACTAAATACAGTTAAGCATATCTCGGTGTAATAGCTCGCCGAGGCAATATATAATATGATGACTTTTAAACAATGGTTTCCGACGGGTTAGGCAGCATAATTTTACGAGTTTCTCTACGTTGCATGAGTACATACTAACAATACACTGACGTGATAAAAAAAAGTAACGAGGGAGTGATTTAAGTATTATTGATAATTGTTGTGAATTAGCGCTTTGGCCTGAGTCAACGTATGCTATAAATCCCGAAATAAGCATACACGCTTTTCCTTTTAAAAGAACCAGTAAAATTGGTCGAGGCTCATCGTTCTTAATTTTTTGGCGATTTCAGCCTCAGATTGTTTTTAAAATCTGTTCTAGTTTCTTGTTTAAATCGAAGAAAGACTAAGCCTTACTACCTAAGAATTATTGCAATACATGTATTGTACTTATACTATTAAAGTACTAACAATAAACTATTCGGATAATCCAATTCCGAACGTTTTATAAAGTACGTCATCTATCAGTGAATGCAACTTATACTTTTTTATAAGAACAACTTTATAAGAATAGTTAAGGAAACTTGGACGTTAAAAATTAAGAGCATTTTAAGAACAAAATGTGGTTCGGGCTCGATAGCAAATTTATTTCAATTTTATCTTGATGGAGCTAAATGAACAAAAATGACAACTTCAGTTCCCTCGGTTTGGAAAGGCGCCCTGGGAACGAGGTTGTAAAAATGACTCGCAGCCTTCGAATTAAAACTTAAACTAAAATTTATATTTTGATTTTTTAACTGCGAATTAAAATTTGTTTATTATTGTGCTTGTCTCAAATAATGCGCTGTACCGAAGTTACTTGCCCCAGGGTCCCGCTCAGTACAGTACCGGCAAGCCGGCAACTGGGGGAATTTTGCCTGCTGTTCCGGCGGACGAAGAAGGCCGCCGATGGTGCCCTGATTTCTTAAAAATTCTCTTTGACTTAAAAACAATGTGCAAGTTATAAGTTTTGACTGCCTATCGAAACTTGTACCGAGATTCTTGTTGGAGTGCAATTAGTTGCTACCGGAGAATTAAGCGAATTTTCGGAGGGTGCTCGGAATTAACATGGCCAAAGCTCAGGGTGTTTATTAGGCATCGGGGTTCGGAAAATTTCTCCGGAAACTATGCGGAATTCTCCAGTTAAATTCTCCGGCTTTTTGTAGTACTTCTCCAGTTACTTTTTCCTATATATTCTCTTGCTACTGATAATGTTAATGAAAACCCTGAAGGCTTCGGAATATGTACCGGAAAATGCTCTGAAAGTATGCTTATCGTCATAGAAGTTTGATTACGGAAACATGAGCGGAGCTGTTTATCACAACATTTAAAAGTTCGTCGGGGCACATTTTCTAGGAAAGAAACTTTCCGTTCCTTGCCGAACTCGATGGCGAGTTTCGATCAGCATATTCCGTGTCGTCCGTCAAGATTTCCTAAGTCAGTTCCACGTGGACTTGAAGCAGTCAATAGCAGTGTTGCGTTCGGATTCGTTTGGGCACTGATGCCGGAATGCTTGCAGACGCAATTCGCTTACCTGGCTAGATGACCATTTGGAAAATCTAACTTCGCGGTTTTTTTAACGAAAAGGCCCAGTGTGCCGTATGCCGTAGCTAGGGGATGGATCGGGGGGGGAGTGGCACACGGCAGGGAAGGGGGATCCCTAACAATTTGTTAATATAAATAGATAAGTTTCCTATTTTTTGTAAGTAAAAATGTGATCTTGCTTTGATGCTAAAAGTAGAGTTTATATATATCATTTCATTATGCACTTCCGCAAAAACAGCTCATGGGGGGGGGGGGGGGGGGGGGGGGGGGGGGGGGGGGGGGGGGGGGGGGGGGGGGG
>JAOBAT010077929.1:0-20111 GCA_026413305.1 Hydrozoanthus tunicans | reverse complement strand
CCCCCCCCCCCCCCCCCCCCCCCCCCCCCCCCCCCCCCCCCACAGGGTACTTAAAGAAAAGGATTAGGTAGGTAATATAGGCGAAAGAGGAAGAATGAGACTAAAAGTTGGTATACAGAGTATAGAGTATAAACGCCGTCTATGTTAAGTTAAAAGTTATTTTAACATGGAACTCTTGCGCGCGCTTACGACGGGCCTGTGAAATATCACTACAAAGTCTCAACGAACCCTTTTCATTGTAGATACGGACTGCGAACAAACGCATTACTGTTACTTGGGTTGTGTCTTGGTTGGATCTTTGGAATGCTGGCTTTCAGAGAAACTCACAATGTGAAGTACCAGCTGTCATTCGGCCTCATCAACGGACTGCAGGTCAGTTCCCGTCTCATAGCAACCATGCACAATTCACCGAAGCAAAAAAGTAGCGACTACTTGTTTTATCAAACATGTTGCAAACCTAACACTTAGAAATTAACACAGATACGCGAAAACAGATTTTTTGCGAAGTTCGCCATAGTACAACTATACGTTGGATTTGTGATTATTGGGCTCTTTGTGGGATTGTGGGATTCGTAAGGGTTTTTAATTTTTCCTGTGCAAGTAATTGCGCCCAGAAAAGAGTGGGGGTGGGGAAGGGGCTAGTTTAGGTAACCATACCACTTGGGTTTTGAAATCCTGACCCTGTGTAGGGTAAATTGTCCTCAAAATGTAGACCCTGTTTACAACCAATCAGGTCTGAAAAATCTTGACCTCCCAGGAACCTCGCACATCGTTTGCTTTCTTTCTCTATGCTTGCAGAGTAATATATTATGTTACATGAGAGAAATAAAGATGTTTATATAAGGGGAAAAATGAGGTAAAGAGTTCTATTTATAGCTGTCTACTTTAGAACTTTCATAAACAGTTTACTTTAGATTATTGGACTGATACGCAATGCTATTCAGCATGTAGCGCTTGAAAAGTCACAAATATCACTTATAATTAAATCTGGGGCTGACTCACTCCTCACCTGTAGGAACCAAGGTTGCGGAAAAAATGAGCTATCTGTTTAAGACAAAAATTATATTTCTGACACTTAAGCTTTGTAAAACTAGCAGAAGTAGACATTTTGCCGGCATGGGTCAGAGGACTGGCTGTTGTTGTCAGAAGGGAACTATGGGTAATTTGTTGTATAAGTATTGGACCGTTTGAGATTTGAATCAGTCTAGGTGCAGCTTTCTTAGCCAGCTTTTTGTTCTATAATATTCCCCTTAGCCTCCATTGGGGAATGGCGCTTGCATTGGGTTTGGAGAGTACGTTCCCTTTTTTCCCAAAGGTTTTTGGGTTTTCGTATAGGGCAAGTGTCTAGAATTTCTATGAGGTATATAACTTTATAAGTCAGTATTGTCAAGTATGCCAACATATTGTTTCGTGAGAGCGGAGCCTTTAAACATATGTAAAGAAAACCGGCTTGTAGCGCGTGCTGGCCTACATGCCCAAGTATCTACACACAGTTGTGATGTGTGGAATTTAGTGGTGAGTCTGATTGGGTAGTATAGGCAAAATGGATATCATATTTAGGACGGAAGCTGAAAAACCATGCCTTGTTCGGCGGCACGTCCCCGTATTGGTCTTTTTTTTTGAAATTACAATCAGACGTCCCCTGTTTAAAAGCTATAGTGTTTTAATCCTTATTTTTTCTTCTTTCAGGGGATATTTGTTTTCTTCTTTCACTGCATTCTCAGTATTGACGTAAGTAAACCGTGGACATGCATGTGAAATGTCAAGGATTCATTTTTTTCTATTAATCAGTTATGGGTTAAAGTACAATCTATTTACGCGGAAAACCTCTGTGCCACCGAGATAAATCCAAAGAATATTCAGGAACGGCCAATTTTGTTTGTATCCCTGAGAATCTAAAACCTTAAATGGAGCAGTTTTCATGTTAACGAACAGCGTTAAACCAAATTTTCAAACAACATATGAAAGGCAGGATTTGAATCACAATCGGTAGGTGTTAATACACTCAACCAATTGCATGCCACAGTCTTATTTTGGCTTTGACACATGATTGACTAACACACAATATGTTAGTTTGTTGATAATTCCTGAAAGAACCAATTTAGCAACAAGACAAATCTTAAGCCTTATCTGTTGTTTCAGTTTGATTATGAAAACGTCAATTACAACAAGGTGAACGTACAGTGCTTTACACAGAGCAGTATAGAAAAGACGTAAAAACGGCCGTTTCTCGCGGCCCGGCGCAGGTTTACACTGAGGCCTTCTCCTAAGGCAAGGGAAAATAGGCACTGAAGAATATTAACAACAAATTTTGCTTTTTTTCCCCTATTTAGGTCAAGTATCCATTTGACACGAGTGCGCCACACACTTGTAGCCACGAGGAAGGCTGTGGAATTTCACACGCAAACCAGCCTGGTAGAAGCAAACGAACAAGCTCAAATATTCACGAATCCCAGGTAACAATAACTATTTAGACATACATATTAGAAATGAATGTAAGAAAAATGGAATTTTATTTCGTTTTTTTTTCAGTCTGCAGCTCGACGAAAGATAAGCAGCAGGACACATGCTAATGAAAATATTCCGTTGATATCCGTTGGCAGCCCAACCACGACCACTGTCGAGAATAAAAAGGTACATTTATCATTGAAATCGCTAAAAATACTTATTAAAATTGGTAAACTGCTGACTTGTGTTTAAAACTCTTTATATTAAAAAAACTCTAACGTTTTCGACTAAAATGGCATTATCAGAAGTATATGGTATGGTTTATTTTGCATTCCCTTAGGGAACAGCTGTGTGACTAAGCAATTCAATGAGGAATTTCGTTTGATAAAAAGGCCTTCAGATATTTTTCGCTTGGCATTACCATGGGCTGGGAACAATGCTTTCCACTAGAAGGCGTGTGATGGAAAATGCTTTAGATGTCTCGCTGGTACAGAATTTTGCGACGGATCAATGTGTTCTGCCATTGAAGCTTCGCATTGTCTCGCCGTAGTATGTAGTTTCCTCCACACGAACGATCTCCTGATATGCGATACTCGACGGGTGTTTGGTTTCGTCTTTCAAAGTGAAATTCCCATTTTTTACATTACCAAATGTCTTGTTTGTATAACCTTCATAAGGAGAATTCAGATGTCGATAAACAGGTCACGGCTAAAAAGGCTAACCCTTTCAGCCGAAAACATGACAAATGTTGTGTTTGTAAATTCTTCCATTTAGGACTCACGCTAAATTTTTGTATAACCAGCTTAGAAGAATTTTGCTTCTCATCTTCAAATGTTCACCTTGTTTGATCAATTTCCATTTTCTCATTACCAAATGACTTGATATGTACGTGTTATGTAATGAAAAGTTAGATGTTGATAAACAGGTCTAGGCTGAAAAGGTTAAAACTAACTCAATGCTTTTTTGCACTTTATAGGAAGGACCCTCTCAACCCCTTACAAAGTCTGATCAAGTTGACAAGCGTGTGTCTGACGATTCACAAACGAACGCTAATAATAGTTTGGGTAATCAGGAGAACACATCACCTGATCAGCAAGTAATCCCCAATCTTCCGGGTACACCAGTGACTGATTTGAAAAGAAAAGCTCACCAAAGACAGAGCTCACCGCCTATCTTAAGTAACCAGATCCTTTTAGAGGTCAGTAGCTTAGTTACAAGAACAAAGCAAATTATTTTAATTACCTCCATCATTGTTATCATCAAAGTCATCCCTATTGTCAACCAAAAGCAGTTGAATGGTAACTATCACTAAAATGGCACCGCTAGATATAGATAGGTTATTACTTTGTACAATCAGTTATTACTATTTCTACCAATATACCACAACACTACCATTATGACCGCCGCTACCATCTCTATAATAAATACCATTATATCATCAACCATTGCAACCATTACCATCACCATTACTTTAATTTCAAAATCACCAGCGCATCCTTGTAACCTACGTCATCACCACCATCAACTTCGTAGTTAACATCTTCGCCCCCACTATCATCATTTTCGTAATCGAAACTATCGTCACCATCATCTTCGTAACTAACATTCAACTTGGTCACCACCAACATCCCCTTAATCAACATCATTACTACAACATCCTCTTAATCAACATCAGCACCAACATCCTCTTAATCAACGTCATCAGCACCAACTTCTTTTTAATCAACATCATCACCACCAACATCCTCTTAATCGACATCATCAGCACCAACGTCCTCTTAATCGACATCATCAGCACTATTATCAGCTTAATAAACACCATCACCACAAACATCTTCTTAATCAACATCATCACCATCAATATCCGCTTAACCAACATCATCACCATCAACATCTTCTTAATCAAAATTATCAGCACCAACATCCGCTTAATCAACCTCTTCACCACCAACATCCTCTTTCACCTTTACTACCATCATCCTTGTAATCAACAGCTTCACTACAATCATCCAGCGTTATCATCCATATGGTCAAAACCATTGCCAAATTTTGTTATTAGTAACATCATATCACAGTCATTTTCTTGCATCGCATCCTAAACATATATGCATCAAACAGCAGCCAACATATTTTTGTCAGCCTTATTTTTTATCGCGTCTTTGCTGTCTCAACTATATCCCCTTTAACACTTTCTTAATAAATGATGTTTAATCCTTAGGTAGAGAGATCTCGAAAATCAAGCAGCGATCCAACGTTAGTCCAACAGGGAGCCCTGCTGCTGCCATCAAACAACATGCAGCCCCAACCTTCTAATGGCGAGCATGCTAAGAACGATTCAAAGCTTGTTGCTCCAAAGGGCGGACCCAAGAAGGAAAGGAAATCCTCACGTGGAAGGGGATCGTCCTTAAACGAGGTGAGCTCAACAATGGCTCCTCTCCTTACAATTCCATGTTAAGGATTCGTCCGGGTCCTTAAAAACCTTAAAAATCCTTAATTTTCACTTTCCAAAATTTGAGGCCTCAAAAGTCCTTAAATTTTACACAAATCAGTCATGGTCCTTAAAAAGCCCTTAAATTTTTGCTTTTTCACTGAGGTTTGCCTTTTGTTTGAAGCACGAGTCATGCCCTTGGCTTAAAAAACTACACTGTTATGTTGTCATAAAAAGTGCACAGTAATAGTTCTGCTTATGTAATGCCAAATCAAACCTTTGCAGTTCTATAGACTTTAGTGTCAGGTCATGAACAACAACTAAAACGTGCCTATAACTATATAACTGTGTTAAGGAAATTCGAAATCGTAAAAAGTCATGTTTTAGGTAACTTCTGGTAGTTGATGCCCCATGGCTTAGGTCCTCATAAACCAATAATCTTATCTTTGAGAAAAGCGGACGAACCCTGCATGTTGATTAAAATTGATTATACAACCATATACCTCAACTGTCCGTTTTATAGAGGTGTCGACCGTCTTATAAGACTTTAAAAAGTCCCTATCAAGCTTAATTTTTTACTTTTTAGATTAAATTTGTTGTCATCTGTGAACTCAAAATTCGAAAAACCAAAGAAAATTTCCACGTCTAAGTATGCTTTTTAATAAAAAAAAAAGATCGGAATATAAATTTCGACCGAGCAGGCCGGGGACTGGTAACCTGCGACGTAGCAGCAGTGAATTATGTAGTTTTTGTTTAAAAACATTCATTTCTGTTAATAAAATGTCATAAAAATTCTATCTAAAACATGTTTAAGGGAATAATTCATTGATTAAAGTAATAACAATGTGACTATTGTAGCCAGAACTGAATTTTTTGAGGTAAAAAAGATTGTCTCCTGCTAAGTCGTATGCCTCGTGCTACGTCATCATCGTACGCTTCAAGTCTAAAAATTGTAACAGGAACGGCGAGAAAAGGTTCTATTTTCGGAGATTACTATTAGGGTTCTACTTTTCATCTGGAACTTAAAAAAATAAGCTTTATAGGGATTTTAAAAAAGAAAAACACACGGCAGGGATCAAGGTTTAGTGTTCATTAGGTCCGTCTTAACTGGGTGTCTGTCTTAAGAGGTTTGACTGTAGTTTGTAGGTACCGCCTTATACGGTGGATACTGTCCATCAGGAGCATGGAATCTGACTGCAACGATTTGATGGTTAAAGAGCATATATTTTTACTAAAACTTACGTCATAAAAAAGGAATTCTTCCTTTTCCATTTATTACCACTAGTATGTAATGAAGTCGTAAAATTCCGAACACACTTCCAATAATTGTATATTTTGGGAGACTTAAAAAAAACAGGAAGCCAGATGATTGTATAAAGTTCAAAGCTGACTCTCTGCAAAATCAGAATACCGTTTTTAAAGCTAGAAAAGAGGCATTCATACACTGTTAAGGTCATGGATGCTGCCTGATAAAAACAGGGAATCAAGTTACAAAGTACTTTTTACACCTTGGTTTTGAGCATCTGACCGGTAATCAGAGGGTTGCGGGTTCGATTCCCGTCTGTGACTCAGAATTTTTCTAATCACTCAAATTTGAGAGGCGATTTCCTTCATTCTATATATACCACACCAAGTTGCAAAAAATTCTTTACTATTTAACCTCTGGAAGTACAGACTAATCTAAACCGTTCTCGATCCTATACTAATTAAGTATCTCATAGAGCCGGCGCTTATCTCCGGTTTCTGCAGTGTTAAGGGGATGAAAGTCTCTAACTTTCCCTGGACACGACACGAATCTATCGCAGATTAGCCCCCAGCAGAACTGGTACTCATTTATACAGCTGAGTCGTCTGGATTAAAGTCAGGTAAAGTGTCTTGTTCAAGGACACAACACAGTGGTCTGACCGGGCTCGAACTCGCGACCCTAGGAATACGAGTCCTGAACACGCTAGTCGCTGGGCACTACAACTGCTTTATCTATAATCATCTTGTTTAAATTGTTCGACACTTTGTCTCCCCTCCCCTCCCCCTAAGGTGTGGGTAACTCCTTATGGGTTGTTTTCTACACCTTCCACATATGTTTAAAACTTGTAATCTGAAAATGAAAGTAGTAAACAAAAAAAACTGTTAAACTGTTTTTCGTTTGATGCTCAATTATTATTGTTCATTGTAGATGGTTTAAAAGAGCAAGTTTTAAAACTGCTCTTTAGACCTAGAAATCTCTTCCTTCATTTATTGTAGCGTTTTGCGTTTAGTAAGCAATACCTGAAATTTGTTAATCGATTACATTGTTTTCAGATGAAACACAAAGTTTTTGTACTTGTTCATAAAATGCACATGAAAAGAGTCATAATAGAACCTGTTTGTTCAGTATTAACTGCCAGTTTTATGACTAAGTTAATCAATTACGCTTAACAACCGAAATGGTTTTTCTGTTGATTAGCTGGAAAGTTTGTTTAGTGACCCCAACATGACGAAGCCCCAGCGATTTTCTCTTGGTAGTCTCCAGAGTCCTGGTGCCAAGTTTGGCCATGACCGAAGAAACTCCAGAGAGGTTGGTACTTAACGTGGTGTCGTTAGTGAACTAAAACTTTACATTCTGCGAACTACAGGGATTCCTTTAGGAAACCATATCAAGCTTTGCCCTATTGTTAGGTTGGCAAAATGCGAAACAATAAGTGATTCGAACTTGGCGCCATGGGAATTCGCAGCAGGTTCACAAGTGATGTTCGTTTTATTGTCGGCTAAAGTCGGAAGATTTTCGGTTGTTACAGTTTTCACTTTACCCTACCCTAAGGCGTTGTAATTTGTCTTGTTTGATTACAATGCAACGGGAACCGTGGGGGTGGGTAGGGGGAGGATGTACAAAACTAAATTTTATCAGTTTCGCATGTAAGTTGTTAAACTTTATTTATCAGTGGCAAATCTGTGGGCCATTTCAAATTATTTTTCCGTAAGCTAGGCTGCAATAGGCTACATATTCGCAGAACGGGAATTAATCAATAAGAAACAATTGCTGACTTACTTGCATTCTGCAAGTCAGATATTATGGAATGGTTTTGTCGCCGGATTTCCATTGATTTTGCTGTTTCGCTACAACATCAAACTGAGTGAATAGCAACCACTAATACTTGGCGAAAAAATTTGCGAATGTGATTCTCCCTCCATGCGAATACACCATTACATGCCAACCGTTCTCATGCCGCTGTAATCTGTGGCCAGCGCTGAATGATGACTTCAAGGCCCAATTTTTCAGTTATTTGTGCATTGAAAACCAAACTTGCATGTCAAATTATTCTAACTCCAGCAGTAATATAAAACAGCTTTGTCCACTGAGCTTAAGAGACGCAAAGGCACAAGTTTTTTTCTATGTTACTTTTGTTTTGAGTGTATTTAACGAATGTTTGAATCATCTTTATACGTTGAGTAAAACTCCAGATATGTTTTTTTTCCCGCAAAGGTCCTATTGAAATGATTCAGAGGTGTGGTGAAGTTTTTAAGAGATAGCTCAATTCATACATCGTACCTAAACTTTCGACACAGTTTCGATAAACAAGTTTAACAGACGCAAAAGCAACTTTTTTATGCTACTTTCGTATCAAATGTATTTTAAGTGAGTGTTTCAATCATATTTATACGTCGAGTAAAACTCGAGATATGTGTTTTTCTTCACAAAGTCATATTGGACATGATTCAGAGATGCGGATAAGTTTTCAAAGATCGCACTTCCATTTTCGACTTTCTTTATCTCAGCAATTTTCAAACACGCAAAAGCAACTTACTTCAATGCTGCTTTCGTATTGGATGCATTTTATGTGAGTGTTTGAATCATTTTTATACATTGAGTAAAGCTCGAGATATGTGTTTTTCTTCACAAAATCACATTGGACATGATTCAGAGACGCGGCGAAGTTTTCAAAGATCGCGCTTCCATTTTCGACTTTCTTTAACTCAGCGATTTTCAAACACGCAAAAGCAGCTTACTTCTATGCTACTTTCGTATCAAATATATTTTGAGTGAGTGTTTGACCCATCTTTTTGCGTTGAGTAAAACTCGAGATATGTGTTTTTCTTCGCAAAATCCTATTGGACATGATTCAGAGGTGCGGTGAAGTTTTTCAAAGATCGCACCTCAATTTTCGACTTTCTTTAACTCAGCGATTTTCAAACACGCAAGAGCAACTTATTTCTATACTACTTTCGTACCAAATGTTTTTTAAGTGAGTGTTTGAATTATCTTTTTACGTTGAGTAAAACTCGATATATGTGTTTTTTTCACAAAATCATATTGGACATGATTCAGAGGTGCGGCGAAGTTTTTCAAAGATCGCACCTTAATTTTCGACTTTCTTTAACTCAGCGATTTTCAAACACGCAAGAGCAACTTACTTCTATGCTACTTTCGTATTGGATGCATTTTAAGTGAGTGTTTGAATGAAGAAACGGAAATGTCCAATACGCCGGAACGGAACTGTTGCAAGCTCTGGCTAATGGCAAACATTTACAAAAAGCAACTTTAACTAATTTAAGCCGAGGTCTTTATTACAAGTTAACCACATGGACGTATTCAATGAAACAAGACATAAAAGTGGTTTGAAGACAATTTTATCTGAAATAAAAGATTAACTGTTTGTTGGTGTTCCGCTTGTGTCCCTAATTACTTCACAGCGCCCACTCTTAAGTGTCACTTGAAAGGTAACGCTTTAAAGCGTTCATTGTTCGAAAATGAGTGAATTCATCTAGATGATTCACTAGGGGGCGCATTCAATCTTGCATACTAATCTGATCAAAATAGTCAAAAAGCCGCAGCAAGCATTTAGTATCTGTTGAAGTCGCTCTTAAGCACCAGGGCAAGATTTAATGAAGTTTCCAAAGTGATTGGTAAGAGGACCGACGACGACGGACGCGTCCAGTACTTGGTCCGTTGGAAAAATTTTAGCAGGGAGTATCGATGAAAAAGACACGTAGTTACTAAAACATGGAACCACCTAAAACCACCTACAACCACCTCAAAAAACAATCATTGGCAAACAGGTTTTCGTCCGGCACACTGTCACTAAAGACGGAAATAAAAAGTAAACTTAACTGTCAACACATTTCTTACTCATTTAATTTGTTTGCGGCACGAGCTAAAAAAAAACAAGACAAATCACAGCAACGTCTACCTTCACTTTCACTTTTGTCCGTAAGTGCTGCCTTAAAAATCACTTTTTTGTGGATTTTGTTTGTCTCTGAAACTCTGCTTGTGCCTTCATTTTTAAAAATTTTTATGTGGCAATATATTTCAACAAAGCTTTACACTGACTGAACCTGCACAACATGATGTCATTACAAGTTTAGAAAAAACACGGATGACCGAGACTTACAAAACAAGTATTCATTCTAACGACGACTCTGTAGCCAGCGCAGCGTAGCTAAGCTAAGCTTGGCGTTAGGTTCTAGTTTCTTTTTTTTTCCGCGTGTACAGGGAGAAAGGGGCGTTTAATGGAAAGTCCGACACTCTGTGAATGGTGGGGAATCGTGTTTGAAGATGTTACAGTCCAATTATGGGAGAGGAGGGAGCGTTAATTGAAAGACGTCTATTTCAACACGAAATTCAGGGAGCGAGATAGATTTTTTTAAAGTTCCGGAAAGCCTGGAAATTGGTATTCCGAATTCCTGCGTCCGAAACCCATTCCTCCGGTTTTATGACATGGCACTTTTTAGGGGGGATGATCACACATGATGATCACGTTTAAC
Organism: Hydrozoanthus tunicans; assembly: GCA_026413305.1. Lineage (NCBI taxonomy): Eukaryota > Metazoa > Cnidaria > Anthozoa > Zoantharia > Hydrozoanthidae > Hydrozoanthus > Hydrozoanthus tunicans. The sequence goes on along the minus strand of JAOBAT010077929.1, from coordinate 9,496 downwards.
TGCTGTTACTCTGACTATAAATGGACCAAATATTTAAAAATGAAGGCAAAAGCAAATCATTGTTGAGTTTCAGAAACAAACAAAATCCACAAACACGTTATTTTTAAGGCAGCACTTATGGACAAGAGTGAGTGAAAATAGGCCAAATTTATTTTTAACGGGGCTTGCTGTGGTTTGTCTAGTTTTTTTTTAGCTCGTGCTGCTTTGAGTGTTAAAGAAATGTGTTGATAGTTGGGTTTACTTGTTATTTCCGTCTTCAGTGACAGTGTGCCGCCGACTTTCAGGACGAAAACCAGATTGTCTCCTAGTAAGCCTGTCGAGATCGCGCTTGTAGAGCAAAGGAAAGTGTTTTTTGACCACTCCGCATGTCGCGATCGTCGCTGTCAAGGCGGCGACGGGGCTCCAGTGGCATGCAAAGGAGTTGAAAGGAGAGTGGCGTATGGAACTTCTTTCCTGAAGGTTTCCTTCTTTTGGGAAAGAAACAAGAAAGAAAAAAAGAAAGAGAGGACAAGACTGGCATGGGCCAAACCCCGAACTGGGAGCATCTCAAGATTGTGAGCTGCCTTCCATTACAAACGGCTCCTTTAGGAGCCACCAAATATGCAAAAGAAAATGACTAACGATTCACTTGTTTGTTGATTCATTTTTGGTCAACTTATTTAGTTTTATCAGGTGGTTGCAAATTTTTCGCTACGTCAAATCCAATTTCTCGTATTTCGTTTTTATAAAACTTCTCACAAGGGAGTCTTTTCTAATTTTAAATAAATGAGCTAACATTTTAATCGTGCAAACCACTGAGGTTTCAAATTTCGTGTAATTCTTGGGTTGCAACCATTCCCTAGAGACACCGAAAACAAAAGATGAAGCGGCCATGTTGGTGCTCCAAACAGAATTCTTTTGTTCAAGGCCACCAACATGGCCGCCATGACGTCAGGTGCATCCTAGCAATTAAATACCACTCGCTTACTCGAGAGAGCTGAGAGCAGAGTTCTAACAGAGCAACGAATTGCGCCATACTGCTATCCAAGTTTTTTTAACTTCATTGCTCCGAGGTAAGGGGTTGAAAATTATATTGCGTTGTAGTAAGATTTTTAAAAACAATTTTATCCCTATTTCATTATGAGTTTGAATTTTTACTTGGGCTGTGCTGTGTTTCTAAGTATGATGCTAACCTCGTGGTTTTGTTTTCTTTGGTAGATGCTTTCTTCAATGACGTACACGTGGATTTATTTTTCGTGTGCAATTATCTTTATCTTTCTGTTTTTGTTAGTTTTTTGTTTTGCTTTTCGGTATTGGAGCCTTGTCCTTGACAAGATAGACGTGCAGCAAGCTCAGCTCGAAAGTCGGCTCGACTTGCTGAGGACGCGGGTTTCCCTGCACGAGTGGCGACCGGTTTGGAGGCCAGTCCGGCAAGAACCGGACCTCAGTTGCATTTCCTTGGAAGAGGAAGTGTAACTTGGTTTTTCAGGTTATAGATAAAACTTGACGGGTAATCGTGAAACGGCAAAAGGTAGAAATTCCCTAGCGACTAAATTTCTAACGAAATAGACAGAGTAAAGTTTATTTGTGAAAAATATTAGAGCACTGTAACTTAATATCTATTATAACAGTTAAACTTAAATATTTTCAGTAAAACTCCATTTTCCTTCACCATGTAAACATGCTACTGTTGTATGTTGCTTTAGTCGAAATTTTTTCTTTCCGTTCCTTCTAGCAGAGAAGAAAGGAATGTTGTGTAGTCTCTGAAAACGCCATTGTGAAGTGTCTCTTTCCTGTTTCTACCGTTTGCCGTTTCACGTGTAAGCGTGCTTCAGAAACAAACTGTGGATGTAGTTGTTTCCGCAATTTTTAGTTATATGTGATCAAAAAACAGTATATGTCTCTGGTGTTAATAAATATTTGATGGTATGTAGTTCTGCCTCCAGGACCGTTAGCTATAGCTACGGCATGCTAGTTCGACCCTTTCTAAAAGGCTTGGGCTCCAATGCCGCAATGCTCATGCGTACAACATCTACTGCTGCATTTTTGACAATTAAGTTGGCTTGTTTTGCTTTTTTTTTACTTTACGCTTTACCATTCGTTTTATTTGTTTTCGTATTTAAATTTTATCTGGTACGGATTTATTGCTATACAAAACCGAATCAAGTCAAGAATGAAGTATATTAAAAAGTAATGGCGAACGTCCCGGCGTTTATCTGCTGTTTCCAGGACAAGATATCGTGAAGTTTCCGCACATTATGTTTATTCTCTCTATACCAGGTATGATTATTATAAATTGCATAATCAGTGTCTACCTATCCAGCTTTCTAGTAAAAACAGACCCCAATAGGAAATACCAAATGCAAGATTAATAATTGTGTTAAATAAGATCCTTTATTTTGCGTCGTTACAAGTAAGTGAACAAAGTTACCAAAATTTAATATTTACATTCTGTATATGCTATTAAAAATAAATACTTTTTTGTGGCAAGGTACATATAAATATATCATAGCATGTTTCTTATGTAGTTTTACTCCATTTTAAAATAGATATTGAGTTTTTGAATTCTTTTCTGTGCAGAAGTGAAAAACCTTAAATGGAGAGTTAGCTGTCAGTGAGCAGACCTAAATGCAAGACAAAACTTACAGGTATTGTGTGACAAATTCCTGTAACTTAAAAACCTGTTAAGTATGGAATCATATATTTATCAATCAAAGTTATCTGTTATTTCAGATTTACCTGTACTGTATACTTTGTTTTTAATCCACCTTTCTGTGATGCCAAATGGATTACCTGGCTTTGCCTGTGGTTTTTCTTCTCGACTGGCTGACTGTTGAATTGAAAGATGCTGCCAAGCTTTTGCAGAAATTATGGCGCATGGTACACAAGAGCTGTAAAAACGAACAAAAAACATGTAAAGTTTTGAAATAATTTTACACCACAAGACACACCAGCTGTAATTGTAAGACGGCTGCCCTCAGAAATCATTGGTCCCCCTATCCATAAAAATGTTATTAAAACTTACCATGGATGTATGGTGTGATGTCGTCGAATAATTTCTAGAAATAGTTGCCCCCACACGCGTGCATATTGTTTGAAGTCTGATGGGCTCAAGTAAGACTGGTGGCCTGGTTTCACTTGGAGGGCTGCTATCAGAGTTTTGAATCCCTGTGTAGGTAACATACAATGTTACATAAATATAGCCTCTGTGAACCCAGTCAAGGGTTTTACTACACAAAGTCAAAGTATTTTTTTTTCGAGGCTTAGCAAAAGTTACAACAAAGGTACATATGAGAACTGAACGCAAACTGTGTATTTTACCTTTATGACACACTCATCCGAAAAAATCGGTGTCATGTCCGAGCTGGGACTCGAACCCGCTTCTCCTGTATTCTAGTCAGGCGTGATGACCACTATACCATCGGGTATTCACCATGCTGGCAACATAGCAAATTAGCAATGTGTAATTTGGCTGCACACGGGTCGCCCACAGGGCCCAACATTTTCTTCATTTGAGTGTGTATCTAGCCTCTGTGAACCCAGTCAAGGGTTTTACTACACAAAGTCAAATTATTTTTTTTTCGAGGCTTAGCAAAGGTTACAACAAAGGTACATATGAGAACTGAATGCAAACTATGTATTTTACCTTTACGACACACTCATCCGAAAAAATCGGCGCTGACCATTCAATGTTGTATTGCTCTCCATCAATAGTAATACCTTCTTTCTTAATTGTCTCAATCTCATTAAATGTTTCTTGAAGGCACTGTTTTATTTTGTCGTATTTCTCCGAACCTAAGAAGTTGGTATGCAAATAACTTTAGTTAACACAATGAAAAAGGGACTTCAAAGACTAACTTTTGAGTAAACACATTTGAATGCCCAAATTACCAAAAAAGGTTGTGAAAGTACAAATTAAATTGTATTTAAGATGATTTTTTTATACGAAGCTACAGTATATTGATACTCAAAGCTTTGCTTGGTTTCTCCTAGAATGCTAAATACTGCCATCACTGTTCCAACCCTTCGACTTGTTCTGTGGCCATTTGCAGCAAAGCCAAGCTTCACTTTTTTCCCATCTTGTTTCATTGCCTGCTTGACATCAGGAATCGTGGTCAGGTATGAAAGGACATCACAAATACTGACAGTTAGCCACCATCTTTTGAAACAATCTATTAGTATTACAAAATTAAGAAAGATTGTTCAGTGTTTTGGAAGAAAATAGATAAAGCCTATGGAGAAGAGGAATGATCCGAGGGGATTGACTTCATAATACCTAACCTTTTGAAGAGAACTTACTTTGATTCAATTGATACATTTAAACAACCTTTCAATCATATTATTATATTATGATCTTAAAAAAATCAGTTCCTGTACATGTACAAAACTATTTCTTTCAAGTTATGGTATTATTTCACAACCATAAAAACATAAAATATAGTACCTCGGGTATTTGCATCACTTTCATTTCTTCATTTTGGCTTTTCTTTTCAGAGACAACTGCTGATAGGGGCGGCATCATTTTTCGCATTTCTTCAGGAAAAGCCATCCTAAGTTTGTGATTGGCTTTATCACTTACTAGCCCTTCATCTTTTGCAATCAATACACATTTCAGAATTTCTGGTGCGTACCCTCCATCATCCACATCAGGATTTTCATCGGTTGCAAGTGGAATCACCAACTCTTTGTTGTCAACATTAAACTTTATCTGTCAATAGACATTTTTTTATATCATATTGTTAATGAAGCTATATTAGGAATGAAATTTTGCAAAATGTTAGTTGAAACTGGCAAAAATATGGCCCTGCATTATAATATTTTAATACAAAAGCAAATCACTTTTTCTCCCCTTTTGTAGGCTGCAAAAAGGTTACTGAACTGTCATAGTGCAATACCTCAAAAGTCAAATGTTTTTGAAATTAAGTAAAACCATTCAAGCCATGGGTTAAACAGAGGTTTAATTGTGGGTATGTTACTATATATTTTTCTCGCTTGTATAAGGAATCAATGTTACATAAGTTACGTATGATTTCAATTAACTTCAGTAGTCAATTAGCATTATGTGGCAGTGTGAACAAATTTGTTTACACTGCCATTCAAGGCTTACTGACCATTGAAGAAAGTGAACTAATCAGCTGTGATTGTTTTTTGCTACACAGCTCTAAAAGAAAGCGTCACTGCCATGTGTTGACTTGCAGTTAGTATCCTATAAAATGTTAACTCCAATTACAAGTTTTATACTTCTAGTTTTAAAACAGTTAACTGTCTTCTGTTACTGAACTTTCATATCTTTTAAAAACTATAGATAACATTTTGTAACTTAATTCAGCCTTTGGCCAGCTGCAAGGTAACTGTATTTTTGTAACCGAGTAAGTTATCAATTTAACCAATTATCTACTCTATCGTCTTGTTTGCGATGGGGCTATAATCTTTTTAAAAGTGTATGAAATTTTAAAAAAGAACTTACTTCAGCTGGCTTGAACTCCTTTGGTAGTTCCTCGGTTGCGTTGCGGATAAATTTGGTTATTTTCCGTCTTTTTTTGCACCTTGTGCTTTTGTCACATTCCCAGTAACTTTTTCTGGGCACATTGAATTGGACTCTGCGCGTCAATTTGCTGTTTATTAATCTACTTTTTGCCGCATTCTTCTGCAATAGTCAATACTTTTATTTGCTCGCGCAGCTGAAAGCTTCGGCACGACTCTGCTGCTTTTCAAGTATACGGGCCTCGTTTAATATCTGCAAGTTTTGGAGAAGTTGGCTGTTGTCTCTTCTCAGATTTTTTATCTCCTCATCATACGCCTCGACCAACAGCAAAGATAAAACATCTCGAAACGATTCTCGTTCTTATTGTTGTGGACCTTTTTGATAATGAACGCTTGAATCTTTCGAGTTGCAGACTTTCGGCTTCGAAAACATCTTCAAGAGCATGAAAGAGAAATTATTTGTGCGTCACGAGTGTTAAGTCTGATCGTTTGTAGGGCAGCTGATTTTCCCATTGTTTCATTTTAATTGTTTAGTTTATTAATAGCAGTGGTATTAAAAAGCACTTATAGTGGGCTCAATAACTTCACCACAACACCTTTAAAATTAACACCCTTGATTGCAATTACTTGGCAATTTCACATCCTCTTTAGTTTAGTGACCATGACCTAATGGATGGATGTAAGTTGAACAATGGTCCGGAGCTTTCTTTAGCAATGGTATATTTGTATATAAACGCGTTGGCAAATAACGACTCAAGAACAATTGTTATTGAAAATTTCTAAGAGTTTGTTTGCTCGCGTGTGCTTGTGTTAGCGCTTCAAGTCGCCGTATTTTAACAGCTGGATTTGAATCTCGCGGGTAATCACTTAAAACACTTTTTGTTATTAGTTATGATAAATAGCTCAGATGAATGGCTAACGCTCGAAACGTCAGCTTCTCAGCTTCATTTTCGGCGATGATAATTTGTTTATCATATCTAATCATGAGTTTATTTCTACTCGCCGACGCGTTGAACAGTTTTTTTTAAAAACTATTCACCTCACTTTTTGTTGTTGTTTTGAATCAAGAGAAAAATTTGGATTAAGACTTTCTTCTACCCTAACCGGCATCTCTAAGGGCTCAGCGCTTGCGGAATCTTATGGACGTGAAAAGCGGCGAACTTACCTTCAGCCTACTTAGCCTTATCCCCTATGTTAGAGTTTTGCTTGCAACAGTCAAGCACAACACCCTCCCCCCGGGTTAAATTTTGTAGTCTTGTCGCTTGCGAAGATTTTTGAAATTTGCGCTCAGCCGTTCAGTCACGGGCTGTTGATCCCAGCTGGCTTTGTCTTTCAAACAAAGGTCATTCCTTAGATGGAGGGAGCCCTTTGTTAGATTAATTCGTACTTGGATGATTTTGCCAACCCAAAGTTTGATATGCTACAGGGATTCCTCTGGAGAACTACAGGGGTTTCTTTTGGGGACTAAAGGGATTTCTCTGGGGAACTACAGGAGTTCGTTTGGGAAACAACAGAGATTCTTCTAGGGAACAACAGGGATTCCTCTCGGGAACTACAGGGATTCCTCTGCAGTGGTTGAATATCCTGTACCCCTCAGATATAAAATGGTATCGGTTGTTTTGTCAGACACCTACTTTTACAATTTTATCTGTTCGTACTGTTTAACCTATAAAACAAAGACATCTGCCCACATGACCTAAGTGAAATGTTCATTAGTTATGATCGTAATAATTGTGAAACAATCATTTATAACACTGAAGATCATGATAACAATGACAAAGAAAATAATGATAACAATGTTACAAAAATGCTAATAGCAAAGGTAGGGTATAAAGAAAATGGTAATGACAATGGTAACAATGTTGATGTTTATGGTCACACCAATACTTAACGGCAACAACATGAAGGCCCCAAAATGGTCCCTCGAAATTCGGATGTACTCACAATTTTAAGGCAATCCTCGAATGTTTGCACAAATTTTTGATGTGTGCTCGCAGAGTTTTTCATAATCTGCTCGAATTATTTGAAAGTAACAGTGCTCAGTTTTGCAAAAAAAGGTAGGGTGCTCGCATACTTGCAAGTGCCAATTCTGAGCCCTACCATGGCAACCAACTCCTATCACATGACCAGCTTTCTCTGCTTAATGCGATTGCGGGAAATGCAATCAAACTATAACTGCCCAATGATATTCTTTTCTTCTCTCTCTTTCTCTATTTCCAGACAACCGATCCTCGGACCAACGCAAGGACATTTCCTTCAGGCAGAGCAGAAGAAACAATTCTATAGCAAGAAAAAGGCAGCAACCTGTAACAAACCTTTAGTCTCAAGAGGCACCCGAGATGGCTTGTTACATTCTAGCAGTAGCATCAACTGCTAAAGCACTGTTGGTGCTGGAGAAGAGTCAGGATGCAAGAATTAATTTTGTCTTCTGGAATGCCCCTTGAGATAATTTATTCCTGCAAAGTGACGAGCTTTGAATTTCAGAAACCAAAACTAATACATCCACAGACTTTGGATAATTTTGCTTTTCGTCTCTGACTTTACTACCTGAATAGCAGAAATTCTCTTCTACGGATATTCAACTGACTTATTTATGTAATTATATTCAGAAGAGAAGTCTAGTGAAAAGGTCATTGCTTTAAGATCAGTTAAAATATTAATTATTAATAAACCAGATAGCAGTTATGAAAATATGAGGCAGATGTGTAAAGTTAGTTAAATTAAAGGGAAAAACTAATATTCAAATCTTTTCTTTCAAGTCTTTGTTGTCTGAAGGAACAATCATACTCGTTGAACATTAATAGTGTTCAAACCAAAGACTGAGCCAGGAAGGGGGGATTCAACCTGTCCATTCAGAATACACTGTGCAAGATGTAGAATGAGTTGGGGGGGGGTATTCCAAAAAAAAAAAAAACCTGCGCCCGTGTCGCCTGCCTCAAAGTGAGGCATCAGTATAACTTGACCAGGGCTGGATCTAACACTAATCAGATTTAAATGGAAGTTGCTTATTTTATCACAGCACTTGTGAACTTAACATTAAAGAGACAAAATTTTTCAATGTGATAATTATGTTAAATATTACATAAAGTTTTTTTGAGTATTTTTTAAAATGTTTCACCCAGTTCTACACAGCTATAGCATTCAATAAAACTTTGTGTCATCATCAGGTTTATCATCACCTTGTTGATGACAAAAGCTGAAAAATAACTTTATATTTTGCCCTTTGTCACTATTTTTTTTGTTCAGATACCCTAGTTGTTCACTTTTAAGCCGCACCATTTTTTCAAATAATTTCTAAATCCTGAATGCAAAGCCAGGTTGAGTTGGCTTAAAACCGAGTTTTTTTGGGGAAAAAAAGTGTTTTCCAAAAACAAACTTGACAAAAGTGTGTTGAATGTGTCTCTAAAATGGGAGTTGGGGCTTAATACAGTGAGTGTGGCTTAAAAGTGAATAACTAGGGTACATAAAAACCAACAACAAAAATATGTCTTTCAAATAATTCACACCAGCTTTATTTTGTTATCTAAAGAAGTACCATTATTATCACATAACAAAATGATGTTTATAACAAATTCAACCCAAAACTTGTTTCCATTCCTCAAAACACTTTCTTTGCTATAATCACAAACTAGAAAATGAGTCCAAGAAGACACGGAGTTCAAACATTATAACCAATTAGACTTCTTCTACCAATGATTTCCCCAACATAAAACCACATGGCAATCTCTACAGCAACCAGGCCATTGGCAACTGCCTCCTTCACGGTTAGATCAAGGAACTTTCCAGAGAATAGGCTGTTCTTTAGACTCATGAATTCCTTCTTGACAATCGGCCAATCAGATGGTTTAGGTGGTGCTAGCTCTATCTTTGCATTGCTCCAGAACTTTGCCAAATGGGGCTGAGCTTTCTTGGCAAGACCTGCGCATAAAAAATCAGCATGAGAAATAATAACAATTTTCGTAGTTTATGAAATGCTGAAACAATACTAAAAACTGTTGCCTGATTAGCTCAGCTGCATAGGTTCCAGTTTCCC
>JAOBAT010077918.1:3728-20112 GCA_026413305.1 Hydrozoanthus tunicans | reverse complement strand
TACTGATTATTTATTCGACATAAGTATGTAGTGACCGTAGTGACGTCACCCGTGACTTGTTACATGGTGCATCTGCCTTTTGCGGCTTGTGGGGTTCTGGGCACTGCGTGTTTCAAACCGCAAAAGCGGCCTGTGGTGGTGAAAGGGTTAAAACTGTGTTGTATACTGGTTGATGTATTGTCAGTATGAAAGTTTAATAAACATTCTGATGTGGGGAAAGCAAAATGCTGCAGAATAATGGGAGGTTCTCTTGCTTTTACACAGAGCATTACTTAGTAATTGTCTTTATCAAACAGCTATAACTTGCCAGCATGCAGTGATCTGTTTTCCTAAAACAGCTGTAATACTGGTCCTCACATTAATTCTAATTTTTGCCTCTCTCTCTCCCCCTTAAAATGGAATTTGCTTATATTGTTTCTCTATTATAATAATAATAATAATAATGAACTTATATAGCGCAAGTATCAATAAAAATTTTCAAATGCGCTTTACAAATGTACAAAAGTAAAATCAATAAACGAGTGAAGCGATCTTATTTCCAACAAGCTTTGCGTTCCTTTGATATTACCTTCTGTCAGTTTGCAATATATATAACTTTATGGTTTAAACACTGTGAAATTTTGAAATGTGTATCTATTAAGATAAAAGCTGTGTTCTTGTGTGTCTACGAACACTGCCATTACGCCACGGTATAAAATATGTATTTGAACCAAAACAGCTGTACGTCTTTGATGCATCGTAAACGAAAGTGCTGAGTTTGACTTAAAGACTAAGACTTTCGAGTGAGTTTTTACTAGTTTAAATAACTGTAATTTAAACTAGAAAAAACTTATCCGAAAGTCTTTTAAAGCCATCGACATTTCTTTCTCTTTCAGTTTTATTTTCTCGCATGGCTTTAACTTTACTCGATCACCTTTGTTTCGTGTGAGCGATTAAATTATTCAGACTGTTCGGCGAAAAGCATGCGCAGTTCCTGGAACCCTTGGGGAATTCCCCGAAAAAGGCTTGCAAAGTAAAAGTATAAACAAGAATGGTGCGTTAAAAATTGCATTTCCATTTTCAATTTAAATCAAGGTAGTTGGTGGACTGACAACACAAGAGAAGGGTGACGAGATATAATGTTCGTCAGAAAGAAACGCTTGTCGAATTGAAATGACTATCAGTAACATAAAAGCCGCGTTTTCGTGTAAAAAAGGAACATAATTCGCCATTACGTCACGTACTAAAGTTGAATTCATTACATCAAAACGAAAGTGCTGAGATGGCGCATATGCATCACTTAATATACGTCGACAAATCTTTCATTGTTCTTGGTTCACAAACTCGCTCCATGGTCTGTGGAAATTGCCAGAGAGATAGAGAGAAAAAAAAGCTTAGTTTTAGGTCGAAATGTCTTCTGTTAAAGGTAATTAAAGAATGCTGTTATTCTGTTATTAAACGCTGTGAAAGAACGGTGTATTTCTGTTATTTATTAAAGAATGTAATGAATAGAAAAGACAGGAAATTTTTGTTAAGGTTTAACCAGGGAGGTCCCTGGTTTAACTGAATTCGGCTAAAGTGTTGGTTATTTGTTGTTTATTTAGAAAGCTGTTGTGAACGAAAGTGCAAGATTGTGAGTGCTGTGGTTCTTCTTGTACTTGTTGTTGCGGCCGGAACGTTCGCCACCGTGTATTTCGTTGAACTGAGAAAGCCAGAAACCGCTGGTAAGTATATATCTTCACGCACTCCGCGCTCTATTTCGTGAGCAACCATTTAGAAGTGCTAGAAGTATAGATATGTTTAAAGGGCTTTTGCTGTAAGTATTTACAACTGAAACTTTTGTATTCTTTAATTCCCTTTTCTCGATCCTTACTTCAATAACGCTTGGCGCTCACTTTACAACTTATTAATTTATCTAATTATATTAATTAACTTAGCGAATTGATATACTTGCACACTTTTTTCATAAGAACCAGTAAATTTGGTCGACGCTCATCTGTGTCTGTTTACATCAGTACCAGAACAAGTTTCATTCTAGAATGAGTTCATTCCGTCGCCATTCATTTCACTGCTTCTGTTTACATGATCCCGAGACGAAATTGATGTCGTTCGAGAATGAGTTCATTCCGGTTTTTAATCCGAATGAAATTCTCGTTCCGGAATGACATTTGATTCCGGTATCATGTAAAGTGAAAACGAACTTCATTTCGAGATGAAAACTGCATTTGTATTGTCATCGTATTGGTCACTTGTTAGCTGTGAAAACTGCAGTTAAGGCCATTAATGGCCCAATTACACTTCGTGTGCAATATGCGCCATTTTTGAGTTTCTGATGACTGAACCGGTGGTTCTTGTTGATGTGAATGCGATGCGAACTTCACTCCGGAAAGAAACTCATTCCGGAATGACTTTCATTCTGGTATCTTGTAATCAGCCCATTATTGTTCTTATTTTTTGGCGATTTGAGCCTCAAATTGTTCCGAAATTGTTCTTATTTCAAGATATATTTATCACTTATTCTATTTCGTTTGAGGTGGATAGTGGCAGAAATATCTACTGTCGCCGACGGCGCGAGGCAAATATTCATTAAGCCACTGTCCAACGAAATTGAAATAGTATAAGTGTTTTAGTACTAGTATATACCAGCGAGGCAACTGTTCCTTTCAAAAAAACGAAAGATTTTTAAGAAAAAAAACACTTTTACTACAGCTTAACATATGTAACAAACGTCGTGACAGTTTGTTAACTTCAAAATGCCGTAAATGGCGTAAAACAGAGATATTATTGAGGCTGTTTTAAACTTCCCGTGTTTTTGAGCAAACTTTTTCAGTATCCTGATTCCAAACGGACGCAAAGCGACTACTTTCGTCCGCCATTTTGTTTGGGTGCCATTATCTACTATCTCGGAGGTAAATGTTGTCTCATAGTTACTATTTCTAAACCAATCAAATCGCGCGTAGCCGAGCTGGTATATATTAATGCAATATATTTAAATGCGTTGGAAAACGAATTTTAATCATTTAATCCCCGCTGATTTATCTTGGCTTCGCCTAGTCATGCCGAGACGATTTCCAGTTGAGTGATAAACTGCGAAACATTTCTTATTCATTCTGCGTTGTTTAGTTAGAGATCTGAAGGTCAGTAAAGTTAAAAACAATTGATAAAAATTGTTCTTAAATTTTGGCCAATCTGAGCCTCGTTGTACTTATATGGAAGCTGTTCTTGTAGAATTAGGGTGCAGTTCAACTATTTACGGATTTAGATGAATAAAGACAAGCCCTAAGGACCTGAAATAAAAAAAAGCGAAGCACATCTTCTTTCGGCGCCGGAATTTAAGAAAAAATGGGGGTTTAAAACAGTACAGGTTTTGATAAATTACTTTAGTGGCATGAAGAAATTTTATATGAAAAAAAAATATGAGAGAGTTTCTGAGTTCGACTTTTTCTCTCCCATCTCCACTTCTGAGTAATCAGCTCATTTGTATTCATGCAGTGCCTTACCAAACAAGCAGGTTAGAATTTTTAAAAATTCCAATAGTCTTGCCTCATGTTGAGGATATTCTGCTTTAGCTTAAAATCCCGTAGCAGTAAATACGAGAAAACAATTAAAAGGTTACAAAAAGTTTCTGCTAATAACTCTCCTGGCCGCATGTGTGCACAAATAAGTGCAAATGATAATTACACTTTTATTTTTATCAATTTATCTCTTATCTTTGTATAGATTTGATATAACGCGTCAAAACTCATCAAGAATGTAGTTCCTCTCCATGTAAAACGTAGTACTTACTGTTGTTTTAACAAGTTTTAAAGTGAGTTTAAATCTTTTGTTATTGTATTTATGTAGTAGTTAAATTGATATATTCGAATTTTTTGTTAGGTACAAGTAGTTATCTTAAAAACATAATATTGAAATAAAGTCAAGAATAGGTAGTTACATTATGTATAAATTAATTTTAGTAAATTATTCAACTGATTCAAAATACATGTACACTCGAAACACATTTTACACACGAAGTGACAAGGTAATATTTCTGCGGACACAAGTGCCGGGTAAAGTTTACTTACAGTAGTTCAGTATGGTTTGCAAATCTTTTGTGGCTTGCCCAGTTTTTTGATACGTCGTTATATGTAAGAGTTTTAATGTCCCGTCAAGGAAGAATAACATTGGTTATCTCAATTCATCTTTTTAAGCAAAAAAGAGCGAACAACTTTGTGAATGTTCTCCTCATGCTACATGTAACAAGGACAGGCTCAACATTACAGTTTGTTCCCCGGATGACAAGACTTGTCCCTCAGGCAAGAGCAAGACGCCTAACCTCTGTACTTGTAAGAAAGGATACCATGGAAATGGCACCTTTTGTGAAGATGCTAATGAATGTTCTTATAGCGGTGTGCATGGCTGCCACAAAAACGCCGTTTGTTCAAATACCGCAGGCTCGTTCGAGTGTAGCTGTAAGCCAGGATTTGTCGGTGACGGAATCAACTGCACTGATATTGATGAATGCGTTTTGGGCGTTCATAATTGCAGTACAAAAGCATTTTGCAGCAACACCGCGGGGTCGTATAGCTGCAAATGCAAGGATGGTTACCATGGTGATGGTTTTCAGTGCGATGACGTAAACGAATGTCATTTTCCAGGTTTACATGGTTGTGATGTGAATGCTGACTGCTCCAACACACCCGGCTCTTTTACGTGCTCCTGTTACAAGGGTTACCAAGGCAACGGCAAAACCTGTAAAGGTAGTTATAGTACGCGAAATACAAATCTTTACATTGTGAACAAAACAAGCACAAACTGAGAATAATAGCAATTAACAACCGTATACTATTTTAAAAACAACAACAAAAATGACACAAATTATCTTTCAATACCTTTTAAGTCTTTCAAAGAGTGTATTGTATGAATTCAATCTATCAAATTTCTAAACGAGTAAACGCTTTTTTTTATAAGAACCAATAAATTTTTCCGAGGCTCATTGTTCTTAACTTTTTGGCAATTTGAGCCTCAAATTGTTCTTAAATTGTTCTTATTTCTAAGTGTGGTTTAAACCGAATAAAAACTAAGCCTAAAGTAATGCAACACATAATTTGGAAAACAAATTGTGAGGACTAACTTCGGGGCAAGTGTATATACGCGTACTACGAATAATTTGAAGCAATGACTGATTTATAAAAGAGAGAAACCGTAAAACATTTCTGTATTGCTATAAGTTAAATGTCGAATCTCGGTAAAGTTTCAAAATAGCTATCAAGCCCGAGCCTCAGCTTGTTCTCCATTGTTCTTAAATTTGAGCCTTGTTGTTCTTATAAAGTTGTTCTTATAAAAAAAAGCGTGTATTGTAAAACACAATGCCAAGTTTGACTGAGAAGCATACGATAAAAACTGAAGCGAGTTCGCTTGGAGAGGACACTTTTAGCCAGAAAACTCATATCTAAAATTTTCAATTACTCCGTATCTTTTAGCGTATATATATTTTTTTTCTTCACAACAGATCTTAGTTTATGTTAGTATGGCTTTACTTCTAATTCTACAGCTCTGTAAGCGATGATTCTCTGTCGTCAATCATTCTGAATTCGAAACTAGTACTACATCAAGTATGAAATTAAGTTAAGAGACAAAACATATCAACCAGTAAGAAACTAAAAGGCGCCTATAGAAAAATTGATTTAGAATCACTGAACCTCTACATGTGTCACTGGAAAAGTATGACGGGTAGATTGCCGAAAACTGGAAATCGAAAATGAAAGAACTCTGCTATTTGATTGTTTTAAAAAATGTGTCAATAGGAATTAAGATATGGCATATAATGAAATAATGTTGCCTTCCTTATATTTTTCTATACTTCGTTTTAGACAAAAACGAGTGTACGGATGGGTCAAGTTCCTGTAGTATCTATGCCGCCTGTGCAAACACGGCCGGATCGTACATCTGCAGTTGCAGGACTGGGTACAGTGGGAATGGACATGTGTGCAAAGGTACGAGTCATTGTATTGCACAGTAGTGGTACAGTCGTCTCTGACTACTGTAAATATCATTTTCTTTTCGTTGGAAAATAATAAGGTTCGGTAAAATTGCTCAGGTGGTTTAATAGATCTTTCGCTGTTTTCATCGGCTGAGGCTGACCTCGCCCGAGATGATTATATAGCCGACGCGTGAACAATTTTTCAAATGTCCGCCTCGCGCATTGAGTTATTTACCAAACATTCACTTTGCCTTCGGCGAATTATTGTTAAACAAAAATCGTCGACTGAATATACTATCTATAGACATATATTCTATATGAATTTGAAAATGTTGCATTTGGGAAGTGTTAAACCAAAATGCGCGGGCTGATCTCACATTCATAGAAAACAACGCCGAGTTGAATCAGGTTTCCGTAAAGTGTTAAATGACTTTGACTCCTCCTGGAAATAGCATTAAGCCATCGCGGGTTATCCCCCTAGGTGAGACTGCATGGTACTTATTTATATAGCTGAGTTGACTGGAACAAGTCGGGTAAAGTGTCTTTCTCAAGGACACAACACAGCAACCTCACATGGGCTTAAACTCGCAAACTTAGGTCAGTTAAGGTTGCTAATCCAGCCCGCTAACCTCACTCGGCTACTCTGCTGCCGATATTGCTTGAAAAAGGCTGTAGTCTAACTTACCAAAACAAAATGGGTGATAAAATTACCGTTGCAGATTTGGACGAGTGTAGCACTGGTACCCACAGGTGCTCTAAAAACGCTGATTGCTCCAACACTCAAGGATCCTACACGTGCCAATGTAAACGCAATTACCGTGGCAACGGTTTTACTTGTAAAGGTTAGAAAGGCTGTTGTCTCTTCTATATTTTAGATATATTGCGTCAATGCAGGTCCTCTGTATCTGCTGGGCAACAAAGGCTTACAATAAAGTAAGATGAGAACTTTTTAAAAGAATCAAAAGTGTTTGTAGGAGCTTCTTCTACATCGAAACATGATTATTTCATCGTCACGAATAGAATTATGGTTCAGCCGATCAGGGATCTGTTTAGCTTACTATGACAACAGAGACCTTAAGCAACAAGGATGACAACGTCGAAGACGACGGCTCACAAAACAAGCAAAGTTTTCTTAAGCTTTCTTTTTTGTCCCAGTTGTGCTTTGTGGTAAGAAAAAGATGAAAATGTTTTTCTAATAGGCAAATGAAGATTGGAAAAATTTTCGGTACGTCATTTTCGTAGCCGTAAAAACTTCAGAACTAAGGTTTTCACGTTGTTATTTTCAAGACGACAGCGTGCAGTGGGCCGCACGGTGCATTCAAACGTGCAGCTATTGCATTCACTATTGTTTGCTGCCGTTCTCGTCTGCGTGGGCGTACTCGTTGCTTAAGGTCCCTGATACTCGTCAGTAACGGACCGCTGCTGTGTTTGAGAGGGATTTTGACATTAAACAGTAAATCTACAATATTCTGAAGCGGAGTAGATGTGGTTTGAAGGGAATTAATATTGGTTAAAAAGGGGTACTGCTGTGAGAACAGAGGGAACTAGGGGTATGTGTGTATGTGTGTGTGTGTATGTCGGGGAGGGAATGTATGTATCTTTGGACAGGAGGGGGGAATAAAACAAATAAAACCAAGATTTAGTTATGGAGATTACTGTATGCATGTTTTAGCTTAAAGGTTAAGCTCCGAAGTGTATTTTAACCTGGCTTGTCCATTATTGTTTCTTCAGGTGGTGGAACTGCAATCAGAGGCAACCGAGTTTACGCGTTTCTCGGACTCGTGTTACTATACTATGTACTTTAACAGCCTGAGACACCTGAACACCGTTGATGGCTGAACACAAACAGCTCTGACGAACAGGACATGCAGTAACGAACAAAAGTTGATGTACATGTTGACCCGCGAGTAAAAAATCCAGAAGCTGAACAAGTTGTAGCAAGCTATAGAAAGAGCATAGGGAGTTATCAACAAGAGAACTGAGATGTTTAGAAGTCAACAATGACGGCTCCTGGAAGTGACTTTCGTTTCCTTTTTCATTCTTCCAAATGAGTCATTTCACGGACCCCTTCTTCGTGTCGAGTATTTTTAAGGAAGGAAAAGTCAGTATGGAACTATAGGAACATAATGAAGAACGTCCATCATTCACTATCGCTGAGTAAACTCTTAAGCTGTTGTTTGAGGTCCTTAACGTTCTGTGATTGGTCAGTTTAAATTCCATAACGCTTTGTGATTGGTTAGCTTGATGTCCATATCTTAATGTGAGTGGTCAGTTAGAAGTCCGCAACTTACCACGATTGGTCGGTTTGAGGTCCATAACGTTTTGTGCAATTGTGATTGGTCAGTTTGAGGTCCATAACGTTGCATTGTCAGTTTGCTGTCCCTTCATAACTCTACGTATGAGTAGCGCAGCTTCACTAATAATTTGTTTATAAGCCTCAACGCTAAAATACTACGCCTCAAAAAACCCGGTCTTGTCAATGAACTTGAAATGTACAGTCCTCTTGTTTAGTGTTTCTTTCTTGTAATTTCCAAAGGCAACTGCAGAAATTATTGCTTATGTATGGTTCAAACTAAGTAGAATAAAAGATAACAGGTACACTTAACTCAAGCACAGCAGATATTTGTATTTATTCCTGCACTTAGTAACCGACAAAGCCTAATTTTCGTTCGGTTCAAATCGGAGTACAGCTGACGGTCTATAAAGAAACATGAACCTTAGAATCAAGTTGTTGTAGAAAGAGCTAATTTTCAACACTGGCTCAAAATCTGATTGCGAAATTTATCTATATAATTATTTTTATCACATACCCATATCAATCACACGTGGAGGTATAGAAAAACAGCCAATCAGAACGCACAATTTCCATATCATCACGTGTGATTGAAATAAAACTATTCCCGCGGTTGAAACAACTTGTCAATCTACTATTTTCGTCCGCTATGGAAACTATGTTTGCTTCTCACTAAGTATGTGATAAAAAGAAAATTACATGGCTGCATGCTTTGAGATATGATTTTACCTTCTCGTGTCGAAAGTTTCTAACTCGTTCGCTACACTCACCAGTGAGATATTTTTTCAACATTCAAAGATAAAATTCATATTTCCGCGTGGCTATGTAACATCCTCTAATCTATTCCTTAATTTCAATTTATGCATTAAATCTTAATCAGTTTCAAATTAAAAAATATGATGATTAAAGTTGTTTTTTAAATGACTTGTTAGTTTCTCCCGTATTTTTTGAAGAAAATATTTAGTTTTGAGTCAGGATAATTTGTAAATTTACAGTTTTAGGGGCGAACTGAGGGTTCAAGTTTTTAAGTTGTCGTAGCTCATCCATCGAGATTTTCCGCACTGTATACATTGTATAATGATTTGTTTTGAAAGATAATTTGTACAAAGCAGCAGATCCAAACAGATTTTTGCACATGATAAGTTTGCTGATATTTGAGCTATGAGCTACTTAAAGCTGGCTTGATCAAAAGTTGTGGGGACTAATGCTAAAAAAAACTAAAAAACTGAGCGCAGGGGCAGCTACAGTAAAAAAAATTACCGCATTTCAGAACCGGCTATAAGATTACATGGGTTTGGTTCTTGTGATGACCCGAAACAGTTCTAAAACAAAAGAACAAAAAAATAAAACCACACGTTTTGAGAAACACAAGAACAGTAAACCTTTTCCTTATTTTGTAAAAATGGCTCGAGTAGTATTACAGCCAGCTGCGGTTTACTTGTATCTGCTACCCAAATTTGTTTTAACACGTACTCAAACGGAACTGCCCTTTTGGTAGATCGATTGTAGTTATGAAGTCCTGAAACAGACGCCCAGACTCTATTCCATTCAACAGATTGTAATTATATGAACACGTTTGATGAGGTTATTACTCGCATGCATTATCCCAGCATTATATCATCAAACACATTTTGAGGAGTCTAGTTCATATTTTAGCTGTTACAGCAATATACATGACATTTATGTCATCATGATATGTTAAATTTCATTTCTAAGAAAGGGAATTCCCCTTAATGTGGCCAGAAAGTCTGACGATCGAATTGCTCACTCATCAAGTTAACATCTGTCTATTAATTCAAATTTGTTCATTACTGCGCTTATTTCTTTTCCTTAGTAAAAAAGGCTACTTGATAAACCTGCAGGCATTCCAAAGTCAGAGATAACGGTAGGATCGTCTATGAAACATGCGTGATTAGTAAAGGACGGTTTTAAACCTATCATATTATTTACGAATGTAAAACTGCGTCAATATTTTTCACAAGCTTCTTCCTTTTTCCGGGAACTAAGACAAAAGACAACAAGCATAAGTGGAAAAGAATCGAAAAGCAATATAAGGAATAGTTTTCTTTTGAGTCGTCGGTCAACTGAAATGGTAAATCCGACCGTGTTCTTGGTGAAGGCGTGAATACGAGTCATAGTTTTCTCTGAAATTCATGGGCAAATTCGGAGAACTGTTAAGGAAAACACAGCGACAAGCTAATCGAAGATCGAAGAAACAATTGCTTTTCTTTTTCTGGATGTAAAGAGAAACAACTTTGCTACAATGGAATCGTGTCCGCAATCACAGTTACGCCTTTATGATGTACCGAGGAATACTGACTATTATGCAAATCCTACAGAAGACGATTCAGAAGACAAGGATGTCCATATTCGTCATTACGATGTGCCGGAGAGAAATACCTATGCAGTTCCTTCAGTGGAAATACAGAATGAAAATAATGGCCAGCAAGTGCGTGGGCCTGCCAAGGAAGGTATATGGTAACGGCTAATAACTCGTTTGTGTTTGCTTATCTAGCGGTAAGATAATATTAGGCCCCTAGTTCGATACCCCGACGGAATTACTGCGTGTTGCATGAGCTATTGGTCGGCATTTCTTAAACAATTTACTAACCCGTCGTCGGCTTAGTCTCTCGATTGTCTTACATAAGGAAGAACGCACAGTAGTTTATGTTCGAAAAGGGTTTCGACTCGTTGTTGTTGTGGTCGAAATTATTCTAGCTAGTTCCACGTATTTTGCTGTATTTCGTGTTACCGACTTTCAAGTTGTTACTAACTCCATTTCATTTATAGTCTCAGCCGCATCTTTTTTTAGCAAAAACATAGTATAAGTAAAAACTATAAAGTGTCTTCCCGCGTGATAATTATTCAGAGGCGCTTCAACTAGCAGGTTTAGAGTCTATCAGAACCCACCAAGAAAAAATTTACAACAGTTATTCGATTCTATCATCAGTAACCGTTTTTCAAGGAGATTTAGCCTTCCAAAAAACACCAATTGTGCAATAAATTTTGAATTACCCTTTTCAAAGTAATACAAAATTATTACGACGATTTATGCTAATTTAAAAAGTTGGAAATGTTTCAGATGTTGATGCGTACGAGCGGTTGAGCAATTGACAGCAACAAATAATATTTTGCACAAAATTTCCTTTATTTTACAGAATGATTTCAACAACATCCCCAATTTACAACAAAATATGAAAGCATGTCCTGAGGTGAATGGAATGTGATTAATGTCTCTCAAAGTTTTACGTTTTCGCTAGGAAAAAAAGACAGACAGAACTATTTTAATTGAAGGACGAGTTTGCTTTTGGTCGGACAGGCTGTCGATAGCCAAGTCAAGTCAACACCGCACAATAAGAAATCTTCAATGCGATAATTAACCAATTCAGTCGTGAAGCCAACAAATCCAACCTGATTCAGCTTGTCAAATTTAAGCTAACAAAAATAAACTCTTTTCAAATGTGAGATTTGTGATGGTGTCAAAAGACAAGTGACTAATGCTTGTATTCGGTCTTCTCGATAAGTAAACGGATTGCTTGCAGTATGTCGGTTAGCAGACACATACACACACACAAACAGAATTTATTTATACATCGTAGAGCCGGTTAGAATAATTTGTAACTAATAGCCTTCGACAAATTAAAATAATAAAAACAAGAACCCTCAGAACGTAGCGAGTTCACCTGCTTTAGTGTTTTGGTTTGTATCATTTTATGAAAAAATATGGTTTCTGCCATCTTTCGGGAAAACGAAATACAAAGTAAAACAAATTACGACAGAGTGCTACTACAAGTTGCGACAGGTATTACAAATTGCGGTGCTATTAAAAATTGCGACAGTACACATGCTGTCATATAGCTTCAGTGTCTTGAATCTGGAGCAATTATTCCCCGAATTGCTCATTTACATTGAATGTAAATGTAAACAATGATGTTTGATTTTCTTCTTGAACTGGCCGCTTATTGCATCTATTTTAGCCACATTTAGTTTGTGCCTGTTGTTTTTAAGCACAGCCGTCAAATGTGTTCACTTTGTTTTCCTTAATTAATTATCGAGGCAATTTTTCGTGCAACTTATTTTGCAACGTCATCGGGAGAAAAGTTGCGTCAGCCATTGCAGCTTGAAAACCCCCTTGTAATGGCCAACCCTGTAGAAACCTCATTTTGGTACTAAATGTAATACCGATTGGTTCCTAAATGTAGTAAAGGTCCTAAATGTAATAAAGTTTCGTCCTAAATATATGTAATAAACTATTGGATATAAATGTAATAAACCGGTTGTTACACTTAGGGCCTAACATCGAGACTTCAAATGTAATAAAGTCCCTAAATGTAATAGAGGGCCAATTGAGAGTATAAAAACAGATATTCTTCTAAATGAAACATAATCAACTTAATTTGCCATTAAAACGTACATTTTTGGAGGAGCATTTTTGCTTCACCGTGCAGAATGATGTACACAAAATATGTAGACGATACAAATTGTGTTGTCTTTCCACATAGGGCTACTTCTAAACCTTTGCTGATGTCTCTTCTGTATACCTAGTTCATCTTTTCAAAAAAATTCCCACCAAATCGTAAAATTCTTATTAGATCCATTTTGTTTTGGCAGTAGGGGTGTTGATGCAAAGGCGAAAGACGGGGATGGGAAAAGGGGTAGGGGAAGTGATTTTTAAGCCCCCATCATTAATATTTTTGTAATAAATTACAACCGTAACTATAACTGCATAACAACAACAAAGACTTTATTTAGTACTGAGGTGGTGGTTTCAAGAGTTTTGTACTAAAGGTAAGTGAAAGAGGAAAGCTCAGGCCGACTTTGAAAATAGCATGGCTAATGAAGCTAAGTAGTCTGGTGATGTGGAAACAATGCAAAATTAATTGTATCTGTGTTACAATTAGAAGAATACCCGCTTTTATACTTTGGCCCTTTATTACATTTAGAAACTTTATTGCAGTTTGAGGTATTAACCGGTTTATTACGTTTAGGACCTTTATTACATTAAGACCAGCTTGTATTACATTAAGACTTTTACTACGTTTAGGACCATTATTACCTGTAGGGCAATTTATTACATTTGAGGCTTCTGCAAACCCTTACATCGTCACGAGAAAACTTGGAGACGCTGCTGAAAGTAAAACCGAGTTCGACGTTGTGTAATACGAAAATTTGTTTTCTTAGAAGGCGTGTTCTAAATCAGTCAACGACGGAAAAGCAGATATCGCATAAACTCGAATTTTTAATTATACGGCCGGATGCAATACCACTCTGACTTGGTGCAATTTCCATTGAACACATCAATATTAAATTTTGTACAGATGTTTCTTTCAGCCAATCAGTAATAAGGAGTACAATAACTTTTGTACAATACATCAGCCAGAGTTTTTCAACATAAACTGATTTCTGAGTCATGTAACAGCTTCAAGCTACCTCAGTTGTTTAAATCCATTTAGTGGAAGTTAGAAACTGCTCGGAAAACCGTAAGTAACCAACAGAAACTAAAAGGGTTAGGGCAAGCAGTAATATCGATAACCCATTCAGGAATTATACTTTTTCAGTGTCGAGTGAAGCGTTTGCTAAACCGTATGGTTTATACGGAGAATGATCTCCAGTTTTGCCAAGCGAAGCAATGTCTAGAAATAAAAGCTCTACCAACATAAAGTGGGAGTTTTAGCGAGAAATTTGTTATTTAACACCTACTCTTCCCAACGATTTTAGTTTCAAATTTCAAGCTGCAGGCGCCATTGTGCAGTGGAACACCCTCATATCAGCATCAAATACGCAAAGATACTTGTGTTTACTATTTAAAAAAATGAATCCTGTTTACATAAGGTGAATATCGTTCTGTTATTCATTGTTTTAGATTCACGTGTCAAGTTTGGATATCGGGGAGCACTCTTGATTCTCTGCGCATTTGGCATTGTCGTTGCAGCAGTAATTGCCATATTCGCCATCTACTATTTGAGACCAGCGGCTGCAGAGGAACGTCACAAACGAGGTGCATGGTTTATAAACTTTTACACGTTTTCTAAAGAAAAATTTAGGATTTATTGAACTAAACCAATGTGATTTTGTTTCATTATTAATTGTAGCAGTTTTTCGCTGTGTCAGCGTTTCACTTACAAACTACGACCATTTCGCGTGTACCCCAGAGTTTAACACTGACATAAAAATCTGAGAGGCCTAATCTAAACTTGCCAGTTTTTGGAAACTCTCATGGTCGAGTTATCAATAAAGATCTTGCCTCTGAGAATTCTTTTTGGACGTTTTAAATTTTTCCCAACATAATAAGACAAGTAACACATCTAGTTTTTATTTTTTACTAGTTAAGGGTTAACTGAGGGAACCAATCAGATTGCATAGATACTACATTACTTTGTTACAGTTCATAGGGACCAACTTTCACTTACTGATCCTTTCAGACATGTTTAATAGATCATGATCAAAAGTCATGTGTTCTGATTAAGGAAGTAGCATTTCATTGCACAATTAAACAATTCCAAACAGCTTTATCTGTTGCTTGGCATTTTAAAACAAATTTCGTCATTCATTTTGAGTTTCATCACTGTGCTCAGTTTTATCACAAAGTCAGTTAAAGCCAACCGAGCGATTTCCATAACCGGCTTGGTTTCTTAGTTATATTCACAGCCTTATATTTATACCTGAAGTAGCCCGTTGCTTTTTGGTTAGCAAATTTAAAATATTTGATTGTCAATAATGACTAATATCCATGAAATTTTGATGTTGATTCATTCCAAGAGTTAGGTAAGTTTGTTACAAATGTAGTGGTAAACTACATAGCAGTTTTGCGTTTATATACTTGAGTAAATATATAAACTGGTAGCTGAAGCCTATAGGTATCGGAGGTCAAAGACTCTCTTCTATTGCCTCCTCCCCATACATGCCTTTCTACCTTTCCCCTGTATGGTGGTCATCAAAAGCATGCCAAAGATTAATTAGCAAAATATTATTGAACTATAATTTACTAAGAGTAAATTTAACAAAAGTCACCTCGGGTTTGTATCTAGACCTAATTCGGAGGGTTGTTGTAGTGACAAGATCTCTGCCTCACAATCCTGAGGTCCCCGGTTTGATTTCCGGCCTGGTCGAAGGTTGAAAATTTGAGCGACCTCCTTTCTCGCTAAAGGCCACTCAGTTTTGCATTCTTCCGGGGTCGTCAAAATGAGTACCATTATACATGGACTCATTGAAGCGGCTGCCCGAGGCCCTTATAAATTTGGTTAAACTGATTATTGTAAAGCGACTTTGAGCATTCATATGGAAAGACGCTATATAAATGGACCCTCTTACCTTTACCTTTAAATGCAAGTATAGAACAAGTACTTTATCAGGTCTAGTTTGGCCCTGGATCTTGATTCAAAATCCATAGTATGCAGAAACAATTCTCGAACTGTGGCGTGGCAATATACATGTTCTTAAACTTTCTTACCAACAGTCTTACAACAGATATCAATATCTTTGTTACGTTTCTTTCTTTAAGGAAAAGTGGTTAACTTTCCCATGTAAGCACTTTATTCATTTCACTTTTTCCTACCCCTTTCTATTACTTTTTAATCTTTCAGTATATTTATACCTTGAGTATTTTATTTTCTGTCACAGTACAGAACCAACAAGTGAAGCCATGCAGTTACTGCTCTCCACATGCACAGTGTGTCAACTCATCTGGCATCTCAAAATGTATGTGCAAGGCTGGTTATCATGGCAGTGGAACAGAGTGTTCAGATGTGGATGAATGCCTAAAACTTCAAACAAACTGTGGAAGCTATGGGATAAAAATTACTTGCATAAACCTCCCAGGCACCTTTCATTGCATTTGTCCTACAGGGTTATATAACAATGGAAGTGGAGAAAAATGTTCAGACATTGATGAATGTATCAGCAGTTCACTAAGCTGCGACAAAGATGCAGCATGTACAAATATTGTCGGCTCATATGACTGCACTTGTAATTCAGGATTTACGGGAGATGGTAAAACAGATTGTTCCGATATTAACGAATGTACCAGCGGATCACACAGGTGTCACAAAGATGCAGCATGTACAAATACTGTTGGCTCATACAGCTGTACTTGCAACCCAGGTTTTACTGGAGATGGCAAAACAAATTGCTCAGACATTGACGAATGTATC
>JAOBAT010077907.1:0-20114 GCA_026413305.1 Hydrozoanthus tunicans | reverse complement strand
CACTGAACCGATGGAGGAGGGGGACGAAGGTTGTTAACTGTGACAACTGTGAAAGGATATCTTAGAACAATATAAAACACTGACCACTGGTTAGGGAGGGGATGGAGATTACCGTAAACAACTGTGGGGGGGGGGGGGGGGATTTCTTGGCTCATTACAATTACACTAATTGAGGAGGAGGGATGATGACAACTGTGAGGGGATATCTTGGCTTAGTATAAATACTGAACTGATGGGGGAGAGGGAGGGAGAATGATAACAATGTGAGAAGATCTGGATGTATTAAAACAAATTTCCTACAAAAATAGCCCTTGAGTTGTTTCTTTAGAAAATCCGGATGATGATTATACCTTTGTGATGGCTTCCCGTGCTCGTCATTTCAGGATTTAATGGAGTCGAAACCAATTATGGAAGTGCACACAGTTTGGATACTCTGCTGATGAACAGTAAATGATTGTGTTTCTTTTTCAGCAACATATACAGTTTGTTTGTAAAAATTTGAATTTACATGAAAATTTTATTCTTCCATTGCAGTGGACGTTGAACCAGCAGACTCGCGGTCCAGATTCAGAGAAGTTTGAGATCAGTGAAGTTTCTTGGTGTCGACTTTGACTAAAATCCTTAACCACAACATAACGATAAATTATTCTCCACAAACACAAGACACGCGTTCAGGAGCAATCCGCGGAACAGAAAGAACGCACGAGTTGTATTTGAATTAAATTATACCAAACAGTGTTAAGTTATGAGCGTTTTTAACGAATACAAGGATATAGATATAGAAATTTATATATCACCAATACCCTGCACCGCGGACTCCCATTTGACCTAGTTTGTAAGGTTTTAAGTTATATGCCTAAAGAACAGTTTCCTATTTTCTTTTAATACCCATGACGAAGCTTTGTCTTTTGTAACCAGAACGTTTTTAAATAGCTCGGAGCAACGAGTATATAGTATTAGCAAAAAAAAAGAACCGATAGGTGTTTCTACATAGTGTGAGCTAAACTGTTAATAACGGTTTAAACAGTTTTTAATCTGTGTCGGTTGACGTCACCAATAGATGTTGAAAACTCAGTCCTTAGAGTTGATATGACATTTTAACTTACCGAAAAGTCTTAAACTGAGCGGTTATTTATTCACTCCTGTCTTTGTCTGCAATATAGAAGCAGTTTCAAGCGGTTGCCGAAACAGGTCTTGAGTTTCGTTCTCCTTAATATTATTGTACAGTGGCATTTGCATTAAAAACCAACTGTTTTTGTACTATTTGAAGTCTGTTTCTATGCTGATGTATCTTTGTGTGTGTGTTAGTTATATGCGTGTTTACACCACGTACATATATGGTTGTTGAAAAAAGCTGACGTCAATAGGAAAGACGTCGCGTGAGAGAACGGCGCGTGTTGCTAAAGCTTCTCCATAGTTTTCGCACAAGAGACTATTTTTCGCTGCAGATTATTTTATCTTGATATCAACGACAAAAAGTTTTTGGTTCAATTTTTCGAGAAATGACCGGTTATTTCATAAAGCAACAGACTAGATGGTGTGCGAATCGTCTGATTTAGACCTCAATCATAAATGGTGGTCCTTTTAAAATTATTTTGTCTGCCATCAAATAAGCTTTACTAGCTTCATTTTGGTTGGGTAACATCAGTTCTTCTGAAAGTTTAACTTGTGAACGAGGGTAGGATGGCTAATTTGGAGACAAAAGAATATTAAAATAGCCGATTATGATTAAGGTCTCACACAAATATTGCTTAATGGGTCCAGTTGGGCATTAAAAGAAAAGGCTTTCTAAGACTACTTACTCAGTCTACTCTTGTAATTTAACGGCCTAACCGGTAGCCGTTGGGTATAAAGGAAGAAGTCAAAACAATGGTATTTTTAAGGAACCCAATTTTCTCGGAGGAGGTGGTGGGTGGCGGCACATACCCCTTACCCAACCCCTCCCAACTTTTTCGATTCAGAGTTCGATTTCTCAAAACCTGATTTAGGGGTATTGGTTTTTATTGTATCAATATGGACTCCTCTCACCACAAAGAAGGCGTTGATACAAGCTCTTTATCAATATGTATTTTATTGAACATGATATTTGCTCCTGAAATTCAGCATTTTTTTTAAAAAAAAAAGGGTGGTGCGTGGCGGCACATAATACCCCACCCCCTAAATTGGGTTCCAAGGAAGTACCATTGTTTTGATCGGAATTTTGATCAAATGCCGTCTGGGAATCGGAAAATTTTTGTTAGGCAAAGGGGGAATCTTACCTTAAGTTTAGCAGACCCAAGTTTTTCCTTTTTAGGCTCGGCGGGAACATGGGAAATTGGGTTCCCATCCCCCTCCCCCCCCAACAAATTTTTTTTTGCAAAGCAATGAAAAAGAAAATTGTAAAGTCGATTCATAATACAAATTTTAAGTTTCGTTTTGACACGAACATATCGGTCTTTTCGATTCAAATCCCTCAAAACTCCAGGAAAACATTCCGAGAGCATGATTTCTAAACTTTCAGGTTGGAGCATGTCCTCGGGCCCTACTTAGAAGCCTATTTCTCCGGCTCTCGCACTCCATTACGATCCAAGTGCAAAGCGCAGGGACCTTGAAGATAAAACCGACAAGGAGCCATAACTTGTGGTATGACGACCGGGGGCTAGCTGCCTCTAAGCCATTAAGCTCGGGCTTAAATGTGGAAAAATTATTGATAATTTTCATAGATAGGTTTTAGCATGTTGCTTAACGGGCTTAAAAACTAAATTGGCTAGCTACGCCCATGACGACCTAAAAAACGAACGGTGAATAAGATACTTATTATTGTTATATACCTAGACTTTCACTCATCAAAATGAGCATTCTTGGTCACGTGCCCCTTATCAAATTCAAATGTATCCCGACCTGGATACAATTGCGCTGCTTTTGCCCGCGCGCCGAGCACACACCAAAGAAAGTCTCAATAAAAGGGAAAGTCTTAATATATCTAAGGCGTTTAATATGTAGTCTCTCGGGAAACGCGTTAGTTTTGTTTTCCCAGGTGTTCCGATGATTCCCTCCATTATACATTAAGTATATAATATTTAATGGCTGACAATAAAAACTACTTTGTCGTCAATCAAGATAAAAGAAGTATCTCTTAAATTCGTACCAGACACTTTAGTGATAACAACTCAAATCGTTAGATATGATGGCTGTAAAACAGTTCCATGCCTGATTGGTGCACATTCGAGACATTCAAAAAAGCATGCATCTTATAGTTTTGGATCGTGGTGAGGAAGGTGCGTTTAAGTCAGACTGCCAACTCACCCGTTTTTGCCGGGAGTCTCGGTCCCGGTACCGGTGGCTCGGTCGCGGTGGCCCCCCCCCCAATAATTTGGTTATTAAACGCAATAGCTTTCGAATAGTTTTTTCAGATCTTATAACAAACTACTAACATTTCCACTGTGACCCCCCCCCCCCAATATTTTTTTGCTTCCGCCGCATATGGGTATAGAGGTACAATCTCCCGCTCTACCGGCAGTGAGCCGAATTCTTTGTTCGCGGGTTTATTCGAGGACTATGTACAACATGTACACAGGCTTTCTAAATATTTGAGTTCCGTAAGAATAGACCATATCAATACTGTACACCTTCCTCGAACATGCTTCAGTTGAAGTCACTGAAATGAAAAATTGCTGAAACCGTTTTTGTAAAAACACATTTTCCAGGATATTGTTTTTCCGTATAAATGTGTATTCGTAATACTTTAATTGCAAAAAAACTTTTGTCAGAACTTCTTGTCAGTCCAGTAACCACGTTTGCTAAAACACAGGACTGCAGATAGTCTAATAGCTTCGCGTTTTTCAATCATAAAAAGTACCCGCAATCTCTTGGTTCCGCAGTAACACAGGATTTCCCTTACTGAACAACCCCTAAAAATTACCAGGCTGACTATTTCTAATCCCAAAAAAATGTCACGTTGCAAAACGTATTGCTCTTTAAATCTTTTGTCAGGGCACGCGATGACCTTTTGTTGTAATTTCTTTGTTTGCAAATGATATAGGAAAACGTGACTTGTAGCCCTTGTAAATTAGGAGCTTTTTTACTCTGCTTTTATGGAGTAAGGACCGTCCCGCTTGGCTGTGGCTAAAGTTGGTGTTGGTCTTTTGCAGCTGGTTGGTTTTCCCCCTACTGTAATGAATCTTCAGTACCGAGAAATAAAACAAGCCCAAAAGCACCGTTGCTACAAAAGTACGACGGTCATAGCTGTTTGGTAATTAAAGTTACTCAGCTAGCTAGTCGATGGTATTTCGGAGAACTTCAAACAAAACTCTGTAGAGTGACAACGCTTTACTTAAATAAAAAAACAGGACTAAGCACCAACAGAGAATCGAACAACTCTTAGACGGCAACTGATCTGCACTGCCGCGATTTTCATTTTGATCATGGCCGAGACACTCTCTTCTGTCTGCATTTTTTATTCGTTGCTGTTAGACCAGCTCGAAATCCCTTTAGTTGGACAAAATAAATTTGAGTAGTTAGTTTGTATCTTTATTCAGTCAACGCAACGGCTACGCTGAGGAAACTGTCTCAGTGAAACCGGAGTCGAGTGTGCTTTCATCAGCTTCATCCCCTAAACACAAAAAACACTAATAAAGTTTTGGATTACGGTTGTATGCATAAAATAATGCGCGCGTATGATCAGTTAATTACCTTTTTGATATATTTATTTCATTTGGTTAATAGCACCGCTCTTGTTGCAGAACTGCATGACCTTGAATATTTGGTTTGACAGGTTTGAATCATGGCTGAAAAAATCCCGTTTTCCCGCTCACAGCTTGAGTCACACTGCGCAGAATCAGTTGATACGGACTATTATGGTCTGTTCGAGTTGCATTCTGAAAAACCAAAATGGAGCTACAAGTACAAACATGGTGTGAAATATGACGCATGAGGGACGGTGTAATAAGGTTTGATTCAGTGGAAATTTTTAAAATTTGGTTGGTGGAAGTGGAGTTAAGAGCAGCCAACTCACAACTCCACGATGGATGCTTCTGTGGCGAAACGGACTCAGGATACTCTTGGGAAAATCATAAAGAAGCCTCCATTAACAGAGAAACTGTTAAGCAAGCCACCATTTCGATTTCTACACGATATCATCACTGAGGTACCTTCATTCATTATTACACACCTTCGAGTACTATGGAGAAATTACTTCATGAAATCTCTGCGTTTTTCCCTTTAAGGTAATCAAGAACACTGGCTTTTTCAAGGGATTATACACAACGGAAGAAATGAACTCTGCAAATGTCAAGGTACCACTTCAGCATGCGTCTACAGACGGGATAGTTTTTTCCTAGTATTTGAATTTTGTTTAGTAGTTGCATGTCTTTTAAATACCTTTTTAAAAATTGATTTTTCAAATGTTGACAGGAAAAAGATGCAAAAATTATGTTTCTTCAGAAGGCCATAGATTGCGTAGGTGAGCAATTTTTATGTAAGATTGTTGTTTGTTGCTAAGGAACAACAGCCGTATTATCCCAAGATTTTTCCCCGAATTGACTGGTTGTAAAGGCCAAAAAGAATTATCAGAGAAGCCCCTGAGCTTCAACAAGAGCCTCTCTGAAGCTGAAAGGTTTTATTTTTTAAAAAGAGTGAACTGTTGAAGGAAACCTTCTTAGTGCACTGGGCCACTTATATTGGTCGGCTGATTATTTTGTCGAAAATCAGGCCAAAGAAGTGACAAACGGCAAATTTTTAGTTTTTTGTTACGGTTCATTTAAAAAACTTAGTTTTTCTGTTTTTTGCACTAGAGAAACTAACAAGTTGTTTTTTCACCAGAATCATGTGAATATATTTCAAGCATTATTATTTTCATAGTTGCTTGAGAAAATTAACTCCCAAGAATGGAAAGATGTTTTGAACTTGATTCTCCATGAAGTCTTTGAAGTTGATCGCTGTTTTTGTGCCATGAGTAGTTGTCGTTTTAATTCCGACCGCAAAGTCTGTTTTTCAAAAACATGCCTCTTTTGAAATTTATGTTTTGTTCCGGTGAAGTCGAAACTTGAGGCAAATCTCCAGCAGCTCAGATATTTTGAAATTTTGTAGAATGCTTTGTCAGTATAGCTGGATAACTTCTCAGTTTGTTGACCATGAATATCATGGACAACTTTCAGCCCCTAGAGTGTAATGAATCAGACATTTCCAAAGAGTGGAGCTCACACTTCTCAGAGCACAGTTATGCTTGATTAAACATCTGTAACACCTACACACTTCACACAGTTCTGACAAACAGTTCTTTTTCTTTGCAGCTTAACTTTGTAACATATTGCTAATTCTTTTGACAAATATTTATTTTTACTGCTGGCAAATGAATTCTAACTTGTAAAAAAGCTTATGCTAAAGTTTTAATTTTTGAAGGGTAGATTTTGTAAAACGCCCGAGCTAAATGCTTTCATAACTTTTTCGACAGTTACAATATCCACCTTAATATATGTGTAGTCTTTAACATGAGAAAAATTTGCCTGATTTAGATATGTAAGAAATAAAAACACTTTTTACAATCTTTTCAGACTAAAAAAAAAATTTGTTCCCAAATCGATTTTGTTTTGTTCATTTATAAGGCTAGCCATGGCAATAAAAATAATTGAAAGTTTGATGAAAGGGGTTGCCAATAAATTAACCATTCTGAAGTTCAGATACTCTGTTCAATAATATGATTACTATTGTACCTTTGTGAACAAGAACACCCTTATCGCTTACAATTTTAAGAATTGTTTTATCAAAGTGGTTTCTGCTATTTCATTTTGCTATTTTGTATTAGAACAGCAAGGTGTTGAAACATGAAATAGAGCTGTCAATGGTTTTATCACGTCAGTATTTCAACAAGATTTGTAGTCAAGAGCTATTGTTTGAAATACTGTCCAGTGCAACAGCAAGTAAAAACGATGACTTGATAGAGTAAATATTGAAAATGATACATGTGCAAAAATCTTCATCATCTGAGGTTTTAGATAGGCTGATGTTTCAAGTGTTTAAGTAGAAGGACTAACACTTACTATGTCAGCTAGCATTTTAAACCTTAGATACCAAAAACCATTGCTTATTTAAAACCTTTCCACTGATTTTCCCAGATCTTGATTAGATGATTTATTTTTATTTCAGTTATGGTAACTGGTGATTCTTTGTCTGTGAGACCATCTAAAGTTGTGGCTGGCCAAGAAGCTGAAAAAACAAATGAATTCCTACAAGCAATAGCAAAAGCAGTATCAAGCATGGTGAGTTACAGAGAGCACACCAGTTCTGGTGTATGCTTGCATATAACAGCACCCAATACACATGATTTTATAACTATTTGGTATTTCCAAATTATTGGTATGATTAAGTTAGAAATCATCATATATAAAAATTATGGATTTAATTTTTATGTTTGGCCTTAAAAATAAGACATTTTGTCGGTTTTAGAAAGACAGTGGGGATGCTGTAAAGAAGGTCTTGGCAGGCGAAAAGCCCAGTAAATCGTAAGTTTCTACTACCTAATTTATAAGTTTTGATGACAAGAAGAACTTTGTAGTGTAGAATACAAAACTTGGAACCAGAAATTTATTATGCTCACAGTGAAGGTAGCACAGTAAATCACCCTTCAGCTGGCTATGAAAAGCTAATTGTTTTTGAAAGCTTTACAAGTAGAAAAAGCACCGTCTTAAAGAAAGCTTTGCTGAAGTCAAATGGAATGTTTATCTTTGGTTAAGTCTATCGCTAAGAAATAAAAGTTCCTAGCAACAGTTTTAATAAAAGCATACAGTTTTTACAGAAACTAAGCAAAATATTCAATTTGTCTAAGGTTCTAGAACAGTGTGGAGGACTTTAGTGTCTAAGCACTTGGTTCTTCTAAAAGTAGATAGATTGATATCGATGGACAACAGAAAGACAAATAACTAGAGTGACAAATTATTAATATCTTAAACCTCGCTTGATTTAAGTGATTCTAAAAAGAAAGACTCTAGAGCAAGAAGTGGCAGCAAAGAGAGGCCCAAAGACCAGGACAAAATAAAAGATAGTTCCAAGAAGGATCGGGAAAAGAAGGAGGTACAACAAGTTTTCTTTCTTTAGTAATTGTTTTAACACTAGAATATGTTTAAGGCATTGTTGCTGTTATAGTTATAAATCTTCCAAGCAAAGTTATCAGGTGTAAATTAATACAGTTTTACATAACAAGATGATAACTCTTTCCTATATCTGACCTCACCACAGCGAGATTCATCAAGAAAAAGAGAATCTTCTAGCAAAGGGAGCAACGATGACAGAAAGAAGAGGGAGGATTCTGGAAGGAAAGATAAAGATAATAGAGATAGAGAAAGAACCGAAAGAGAACGAGAAAGACAACGGGAAAAAGAAAGAGAAAAAGAGAAAGAAAAAGAAAGAGAAAAGGTAATGAAAGAATTTGTAAGCCACGTGGTTGTTTCATATCAAACCAGTAGCAAAATTGAAATGAAAGTTGTAAAAAAGTTTGTATGTTTATCCTCAACTA
This sequence comes from Hydrozoanthus tunicans, assembly GCA_026413305.1. NCBI lineage: Eukaryota > Metazoa > Cnidaria > Anthozoa > Zoantharia > Hydrozoanthidae > Hydrozoanthus > Hydrozoanthus tunicans. The sequence continues at coordinate 11,626 of JAOBAT010077907.1, read as the reverse complement.
GTAGAATGATAATCATGTATGCAATGTCTGGATGTATAGAAAGCAATAACTCAACAAACTGAAATCTCTCATGAAGAGCAACTCTCAACTTCCAACATAACACAAGAAAAACGGAAGGCAAGGTTGCCCCAGAACAAGGCTCACACCGAAAGTACAAATATATATTGTCACATGCAGTATATGGTAAAAGTTTAACCAAAACATTTTAAATCTTTGCGATTCTATATAATTAATTTAGTACTCAATTTGAAAAACTAATTCTCTCTTTAAGGACTTATCAGAGAATAACAATTATATCTTTTGTTTATAGGGTTAAACTAGATAGTTTTATCAACATCTTAATGTATGTCTAGAGCGATTTTTAGGTGTAATGGAATATTGAAAAAAGTTTCAGGAACTTCTATATCTTCTTTGTATTAGACACCTAAAATTGATATTACTAGTGTCCTCATTTCTCTAGATTACCAGAAGTTCATTACTGTAGTTTTACTCCTGTCAGGGACTAAGAAATTGTTTCTGACAATAAGAAATGCTTTTGATAGCTAGCTGCTACAGCATCAGCCTTTTCATTGCTTTGTGTTAATGTATCTATAGTAGTAAGAGTAATAAAGATTATTGAAATGATTGATAGGTAAAAAAGAAAGATGAAGAAGCACATGTTGATGATTTAGATGGTGAAGCTGGTGTTGACGGGGTTACAGAGGTAGGTTTAGGGCTGAATAAGGCATTTGCACATCAGCATGTAAATTAACTGTTCAAGTATATATTGATCATTACTTGTTACATTTGACAAAGGAGAATGCATATTAATCTTTTTGTTGCTTGTGGGCTCAAGCTTGATGCTATCCAGTTTTGAGCAATTTTTGTCAGGCTGACTGGATGGCACATATGGCCTTGACTCCATATCATTCTGACCATGGTGGCATGGTGCAGACCATTGTAGATCATGTGCTTTGAGTGGTTAAGAAGTCGAATGCACTTCACTAATCTATGATTACTTCTAGTTTATGAGTTTTTATTCATTAGTTTTGGGTTTAGAATTTGTCTGACTGCTACAATGAAAAAAACTTATTTTTCTGTAAAAGCCATGTTATTAATGAATATTATTATATTATGAAATAAAGCAGATCTCGCTTGTGACCTCTCTCCCAGGCTCGAATTACTCCCACAGAAGTAAATTGAGACTGGAAACAAGGTTGAATTTTTTAATGTAATGTTTAAGTTTAGAATCTAAAGTCTCGTGCAAAGAAGAATTAATATGTTGCATGCTCTGATTGGCTGTGCAGCATTTTAATTTTTGATAAAACAACACATCATTGACTTGTTTTCAAGGATTACTAAAAATTAATGACTACCAAAATAGAAGTTATTTAACTAAATCAAGAGAAAGATTTCCCCTTGAAACTGTTCTCTCAAATTCGACTTTGAAACCAAAAAGAAAAACTTGCAGCAAATAAGTGGTTAGTTTAATTTGTATTTTTTGATGTAAAATTAAAAATCTCCTTTTTGACTTGTATTTTGTAGCTTGTTTTATCAAATAAATAGAAAGTTCAACTAACTTGCTCTGTTAAGTTATAAAACCACTAAAGAAGTGCAAGAAAAACTCACCTGTGGCTCCCTTTTCTCTCAGCACATCTTTCTTGAACTTAGGAAATCATGCGTGGTTCTATAACTGAACAGAGCAAGCAGGCCTGTTTTGTATCTCTATTAATGGTAGAAACCAACTTGTATGTTGTCAGGATGGCTGCAATTAGATTGGCTAATTTATTTACTGTCTGATTTGAGCAACAGAAAGCAAATAGCAAAACTGTCACACAAAAAACAAATCTTGGGGGTTCTTTGAACATTTGTTGTAATTGGTTTAAACTCATAGACCTGTAGTATAAATGTTTATTTTCATGTATACTAATAATTTTTGGTTAGGGTTACTTTTAACCACCAGTTAGATTGTTAAGCAGAATAAATCAACTACTTGACTTAATGATACTCTGTCTATTTTTTTCAATTTCTTCTCATTGTGGTTCAATGCAGTTCTTCCCCATTCTCAAAATACTTAATTCAATAAAAAATAAAAATTAAATTCTACATTTTTGTCTTTGTGTGTAATAATTGTAAAACTATGTAGTATTCCTCTATTTGCTACAAGACTTAGACAGGTTTTTCAGTGAACTGGAGAGTTGAAGATTTATTGTATGGGACAAAATTGAAGGGTCTAGTGCAAAAATGATGTAAGTGACTTTGTATGAAATGATAAATTCTCCCAATGGTTATGAAAAAATAGTAGGAATAATGTAGGGAGAAACAACAATGCCATCAAAAGTCACTTAAGTCAATTTTGCGCTAGACCCTTCATTATTTATCAAATATTTGCAATGGATCAAATAATTGTTTGAGCTGACCTGTTATCCCTTTATCCCCAGTCTCCTCCCTGAAGTTGTTCTGGCTAAGTTGTGTTAAAAATGCACTGAATTGAAATGAAAATTTTTTGACAGGATGGAGATGCACCTCCAAACAGAATACCGCGACCTTCATCAGCAAAAGGACAAAGGAGAAGACCCCAAGATGAAGGGGAAGGTAAATTGACTTGACAGAATTGTTGTTTCCTTGAATAGATGTTTGTCGTGAATGTGTTTGCCTCATTGAATGTGAAGTATGTTTCTTGCAGACCTTTAGCACTTGACTATTAGAAATAATCTGAGCAACAATAACACTCCATTTATTAATTCAGTGCTAGAAGTCAAGCTACTACCATAACTGCAGATTGATGTATGATGTGAACGTATTAACAGTAATTATTAATTGTTGGTCATTCATAAATCTCTGAAAGCTGTTGCTAACAGAAATTTTTTAAGTTAGTTTTTTTTAGGTATACTGTTTATGTAATTTGATATTTGTTTAAAGGGAAACTGAACCCTAAAATCAACTTTTGCCAAACACAATCTTTAACTGAGTGTGAAAACAATATTAAAAAAAATTCCTCATATTGCACTGATTTTCCAAGAATTCAAGTTTAAAACACGCTACTAGCTGTATTGTACCGGCGGCTCAGAAATAGGGTTAAGCAGAGAGAGAGTGATGAGCTATGATGTCAGATATGGGAAAGAATTAAATTGGCTCAGACTGAAAAAATTCATCATTTGAGTGAGATGTCGCACACAATGTAGTTGTAACTTTCACTCTTGACTGTTTAAGCAAGCTTATGACAACAAAAACTGTTCACACGCTCGCTCGCTCCCCATAACCTATGTCACATGTTACCTTCGTTTACCGCTGACAAGTCGACAAGTGCCCACACTCAACGACCCCAAACAACCCGAAACATGCACATACAAACTAGAATTTCTTGGAAAATCAGCGTGGCACAAGAAAAAAAAATTTAGATATTTGCTCAACACCTTGAAGGATTTCATTTAAAAAATGTTGATTTTAGAGTTGACAGTTCCCCTTGCAAATAACTCACTAACAAAAGCTTTTCCGACAGAAAGAAACTCAAAACCTCATTTATTCTGTAAATCATACAATATTATACATTAACCTGTTTTACTTATTATCTTTGTTACAGTACTAGCACAAAATTAATATTGTAAGTTTTGACTTACAAATTATTATTTATTTTGAAGTTGGTGAAAAACAATAATTATTAGCTAGCTAGCAAGTGGTAACAATTTGATAATTATAGATGGTTTTACTTTTTTCCCCTGTAGGGTGAATTATTAGTATAAATTGACTAATTAAGTTTGTATTGTTTTACCTAGACTCTCTTGAAGGGGAAAATGATGGTAAGTCAGTTTTTAAATGTTTGTTCGGCATGTACAATATTTAATAATTAATCCCAGGACCTCCACCATGCCCCCTCCCCCAACTAAACTGAAATGATACCAGAGCTTTTATCATTTCCCCCACTTCTAAACTATAATGGCTAGAAGTTTTGGCAATATCAGACATTAACTTTGTAACTAAAAGTAGTAATGAAGCAAAATCTTCAACTTAATTTAAAATATGTCTAAAATTAAAGTATGACCCTAATATATTTTCACTTAGACACTTGTTACCAGTTTTTGAAACAAATTTCACGGAGAATTTACAAAAACAAAATGCCTATTTTGGTGCCAAAGCTGCAAATTTTTTAAAGCTAATTACAATTAGACATGTGTGATGTCATTATGCTTATAAACGCGAAGAGTACAGCTCTACTCTGCATCATTCTCGACACTAAATTTGTTATGTTAAGTGTATTTCAATGTAAACTGATATTGCTTTTTAAAAATGGTTTTGTTATTGAACTGTAGCAATCTTTTTTAAAAAGATAGTTGAGGTAGTGTAGTTAATCAAAATGAAATAATTTCATTTTTTCAGGTACACTAGGACCAGAGAATGAGAGAAGGCAAACAAAACAAATGAATGGAGTAATGAATGATGACGAGGAGTTACCTCCTCAAGTAGTTGCAAGGTTCGTGTTTCAGCATCTGATGACTTTGTTTGATTGTATAGAGTACGATTGTATTTGAACATTAACCCTCTCCTTCTGAAGGGGTGGGGCTGCACCCCCTGGGCCCCCACTTTTTTTAACAATTTTGCATCTAACATTTTGAAGGCCAATTTACAATTTACCCACCTTTAAGATTAAGACCAGCCTATGAAACTGTGGTAAAAGTTTTATCCAGGAGGGTTGTATTAGAAACTTGAGGGGGAGGGGGTTGCAACATCCTCCCTATTTATGGGTATTTCATGATTGGCTATAGTATCTCAGTTCAAAGACTTTTCAGGTGTTGAAGGTGATTTCTTTTATTTAGTAAGGAAAGAATGTGTTAATCTGATTATTTTAGTCGACGAATGCCAAGGCCGAGCAGTGCAAGGCCTGCCCCGCCCAAGATGAAAAAGAAACAAGATGAGCTGGATGAACCAGTTGCCAGGTAAAATAATCTTGACATTAATCTTGTTGATTTTCCTTTAGATTTAAAGTTTTGTATTGAGAAATATCTTGACCTACATAAACTTACTCAGGGTTTGCAGTTGTTTGTTAAATGAATTGTTGCTGTAAGTTCAAATAAAATGACAAATAACTGTAACAGTAACCACTGTCAAAGTACAATACCATGAATGACTTTTGTTAGAGTTCAGTTTTGCATGTTTGCAGCCAACCTTTGAACAAACTTGAGTTATTTTGCTGCGAATAAAGAAAAACTGCCCACACTGTGAACCATGCAATCAGCAGAAAAATAACTTTCCTCTTTGCATAATTATGATGATAGTAATGATAACAAAAATTGTAACCACAGTGTTATTTGTAGTCTGAATAATAATCGCTTTACATTAGAAATACTGATTTGTGAACTTTATTTTCTTTAATTCCCACAACTTTATTCAGTTTTTTGGGCATTATAAAATAAATTGTCTTTTGACTGATAACTGTTCCAAACATCGCAGCTTTTCTCATCTGGCCAAACTGTTCATAGTCATATTGCACAGTGACTATTTTGCATTAATAATAACTGTTATATTTTTGCAACAATCATAATTACCTTGCTGCAGTAGTTACAGTATGTATAGCATTTGCTGCTGGGCAAGATTGATGCAAATGGTTGTTTGGAAGTTATTGTTTTAGTATCTTTACTGTAATGGCATCACTACAAATGAGTCCATACTCTCACAGAATTGGATCAGGTAAAGAAGTAGCCAACGTTATTGTTGACAATGGAAAGGATGATGACGAGGATGATACATTTGTGATGGATGACAGTCACTTGCAACAGAATCACATAGATGCCGTAAGTTGTTGTCTGTCAGGTTTGAAGTCTCTACACTAACATGGCCCACAAGTTATTTTTCTTCCAAATTACTCTGACTCCTAATTCTTATTAACTCTTTCAGCACCAATTTTTGTTGAAATATAGTGCTATAAGTTCACAATTGACAATTGGGCCTTTCAAATTGATTGACTTTTGTTGCATATGACGCTGACAGTTTCATAAAACGTTTTTGAAATGATGTAATTATTGACAGAGAGAGAGTTCAAAAAGAAGAGTCTCTACTTCCTTTTTGGAAAAGACAAACTCTTTTATCACTGACCCCTTCATTGATCTGTAGGAGTGTCACACAAACGGATTTTGATTTGTTCATAATATGTATTTCTTTTTATCAGTACCAACATCTTTGTCTAAATGAAACTGTACAGGTTGTTTCCCAGTTCTTCATTGGAAAGTGCAAATTTATTGTAAAAGTGTGGGTCATTGTCTCAGTTCCCCCAAGACTCTTCAACTTTGGGCAAACTTATAGATATTAACTGTGAGTTTCTCTTCTCCACTGTTAGGTGCCATCTACAGAAGGAACAGAGGATGATGGAGAGCACGGTACAGAGTGCTTTATCTAAATATTTGAATTGGTTGATTGACCCTCTGGTCATTTTAGAATTAAGAATTCTCTATATCTATCCTTTTTTTTGCTGAAACCTAAGTTATTAAAGGTTTCTGGCCAGCAGAAAAAGAGCATTACAACTAGCAACTGTACCTATTTAATTAATCAGGCACAAAAAATTATCTTGAACTAAACTTTGGAGTTTGTTTTTGAGATGAGAGTACAAAAGCTCTTTGGAAAAATGAAGGGGAGATAGATGATTACACTGTCTTGAACCCCTACCCTCCTTGAACAGATAAATTATAAAACGTTGTTGATGATATATAGTACAACTGCTTTGCGATCGATACCAAATGTGCATAGTATTTCGGTTTCATTATGTGCATCACTCAGAAGGCCAGCACCACACCAAACCAGTAATGGACCGAGCACCAGGCTTTAAATTACATTTTTCATGTCCCCTTTAAGAATCTTTTATCTGCCTAATGTAGAGTTTGAACAGTTGGAAAACAAATATGTTTCTGATTTTGTTGTAGGTGGTTTGGTTAGGAAGATTTTAGAAAGTAAAAAAGAGCTTGAAGGGAGTGGAAAAGCAGGTCTGCCGGAATCAAGACCCAGACCTGACAGATCAGTACCACTAATGTCTGATGCAGCCAGGAGGAAAGAGCGAGAACTGGCACAAAAAGAGGTTTGTGGTGTTATTGCTCTAGTAGAAGAAAATTGAATTTGTTAAATAAGTGTTTAGAGCGTGATTGGAAAACTTTATGATGCATTTTGTGGTATGGTAACAGAGCTCTTGAAAGTGAATTTGTCATCTCCAGGTTTCTATTTATTCACAGTGAGCAAGAGCTTATACTGTAGTATCTTTCCAAAACTTCGTTCGCTTTAGAAACAGAAAAACAAACTTAATGTAAGGAATCCATAGGGCATTTTACAAAACGTATTTCCGTGGTCTCGTCAACCCTTGGGTTTTTAGGTTCTAACCTGAGTACTTTAAAATTCTGGACCATCAGAACTTCGACTTGACCACTGCTCCACCCAATACGAACTCAAGATTGTCAGTCATCTTTTCTGTACCAACTGAAAATGCTAACACAACTTCTTGATTCACAAACAAACAAACAAACTTGCTTCCCACAAAAGTGTAGAAATTTCACCGTTATAAAATTGTTTTGTCCAAAGTTATCGTTGCAGTATTAAGTGTCAAACATTCTAAATTACATACTGAGAAACAATCACATTTTAATCAGGGCTGTCTCAAATACAATTGACTGTATTTCTTTTTGTATCGCAATAAATACAGATTGAAAAACTACGAACAAGTATCCAGACACTTACCAGAAGTGCAAATCCTCTTGGCAAAATAATGGATTATGTTCAGGTAAGGGCTATTCCATCGTTACACTATCTGTAGTTAAAATAGCTCGTTTTCCGCAAGTGTTACATTTGATTAAATCAGTTCAGTTATTTGGTATACTTCTGTTCAGTTGTTGAAATCGTCAACATTATTTGAAACCACACATTTTGCACCAACTGTAGGAGGATATGGACAGTATGCAAAAGGAGCTGGAAATGTGGAGAAGAGAAAACAAGGAACACGCAATCGCACTAAAGAGAGAAGAAAGGTGGGCGTTTTAGCGACGTTTTTAATTTGTCTCAGTGAGTCGCGTTCCAATTATTGACGCTGTTCAGTAACTCACCATCACCCCCCCAATCTCGTACCCAGGCTCTTTCTAGGTACGAGGCTGCACCTATTCCCACTCATTACCAACTGTTGATTGTTGTGATATTTCTCTCATGTCCACCCTCCCTGACAAACTTCTTTCGAAAATGGCCTTTTCAATTCTGCCCTTTCTATTTTTGTAGCTGTTTTCAATGTTATTGTTACTTAGTTTTAACGCTCTCTTGGCATACTGTAAAACCCGGGTTTATTATTACTATTATTATTGTCAATTTTATTTTCAGTAATTTAAGCTGTGGTGATAGTTATTTTATGCACACTTATATTCTGTTCTCTGTTTCCGCAGCATTACAGAAAGTGAAATAGAACCGCTTAAAGCTAAGCTAACTGAATTAGGAACGGAAATTTCCGAAATGGTAAGAACCGTATAATTATTTCATTGTTAAATTGTTTTACTACTGCAGGCTAAAAGTTGATGTGACTTTTGTGTGATATTTTCCAGCAATTGTGTTTCGAACCTTGATGCTGTTTTACGTTTAAAGAAACTGCCCCTTGTGCCGTTGTTGTTCAGATATAGAATTGGGTTTGTTTTCAAACGGGATCCACGTTGCATGCTGTTGAGTACTTAGACACTGTGGTGAATATGCAATTAAACTGTTTCAGCTATTAACTTCGAATTAGCAAAAAAGTGGCATGCAACAGAAAACACTGGATTTGTATGACTTGAGAGCAAGCCATGTTCACCGGTATCAATTTCACATTTGCTGGAAAAATATTGATTGTAAGTTTTCGCTGTCATTTGAAATGCCTAACGTTGGACGTGAAATTATGTCTGAACGTCGATTGTTATAGCTAAATAGTTTAAAGTAGGTGTCGTCACGCGACCTCGGAACTTCGAAGGGTCAATTTGCGTTGTATGTGTAAAAGGAGATTGCTAGCAACACTGATCGATACAGACCTGGGAATGTCACACGTGATCAATTTCTGACCAATAGGACCGCTCATTTCACAACTTGGAGTTTTAGTGCATGAAATGAAACGTCGCTCTTATTTCCCCTTTCGGGTTTAAAACCATCTGTAACAGTTATCGTTATTGTTGTAAGACTGTATTTATTTCAATCTACAGTTCTTAAAAATCCTTTTGTTAAGAAAGAGCTACGCTGTCGTTACTGACCAGTAAATTTGTTTCCTTTCACCAGGTTGATCGAATTAGTACTGTTAAATGTAATATTCTCAAGAATGACGAAAAGATACAGAAAATGCTTGGCAGCATATCGTTTTCTTCACGGTGAGACCTGTGGAACTTGTGCTCCTTGTAAAACGAAGCTGTAGAAAGTGTATTATATGTACTGAAATTAATGAGAAAGTATGCAACAACTGTAAATTATTACTTCAACCTGATTTTTGTACGTGTATTTTATTTATTTTACAACTGAAAATCCTGCAACAGGCTTGCAAGCAAATGTCTTGCTTCAGCCTTTTAAGCTAACTTCGAAATTTTTTTTTCTAAAATTCGTTTTTTTATCCTGAGACTGATAGTAAAGGCTCTTTAAGAATGTTGCCAAACCCTCTATCTATAAATAAGCCTTGATGGATTGAAAATAAACTTTTCTCTTAAGGTTGGTGTAGTCTGGGTAGCGCCTGTTTTTAGGGGATAGGCATGTTTAACGCACGAGAAAAAGAAAGATCTGGCGCATTCAAGTCTTGTGGCTGCTTTCTCGATAGACGCGCTCAGACTCACCCCTATAAAACAGCCGCTATGCAGGCCAGCCTGGTGTAACTCATTCACATCTTTGCATGCCATGGAAACAGTAAAGCGAATTTAAGTTTCAGGGTTTTTTGTTGACCACATCACTTGCATTAAAACCAGGGCTGAGTGTTGTCTATCAGTAGATGGGGTTTTCAAAGCCAAAGAAGCAGCTTTTGTACATGAGTATAAGCTATTAGTATATACCAGCCTGGCTACGCGCCGCTTGATTGGTTTAGAAACAGTAGATAATGACACCAAAAAATGGCGGACAGAAGTAGTCGCTTCGTGTCCATTTCGAATAAAGATTAAAATTTTGTTTGTAGGTATTTCAAGTTTAGCGATTTTGTCACGCTCTGTGACTTTAGCTATATAGTAATAAAAGTTTTTTTTTTACAAATCTTTCTTTTTTCTTGGTAGGAAATTTCTATGAATCAGTTGCCTCGCTGGTATATAGTAAAACACCTAACCAATTTCAATTTTGGTGGAAAGCGTCTTAATGAATATTTACCTCGCGGCTTCGCTCACTAGGTATTCTACATCCATCAGTCCACCTCAATTGAAATAGATTAAGTGTTTTTTAAATCATAACAAACGGTTTGTGACCTCTAAAAACTGTTGTATTCTATTGCGTATTAAACGAATTTTGATATTTACTTAGCTTACTTATTTACCAAGAATCGGTGTTTGTAATGCTGTAAGAACCAAAGAGTACTGCCACGCACGGGAAAGCTCTTTTATCGATAAATATAGATGTGTTTCACGACTTTTCTTTCTCCAAAACTCTCAGCTCCTTGCTCAAAAACTGCCAAAGTTTTTCCCTACCCAAAATGCACAGCGTTTTGATACATAACGAGCGTCCTTAGTCCTATATGTTCGGTATGAATAGTTATATCAGATAGTTGTAATAAATGGTTTAGAAAGAAGCCAAAATAGTGTATTTATGATTATTACAAATTTCTACTACCATTTTTTAGTTCAACTATACTAGAACTATGGGTCTTGGTTTTTTAAGAGCGGATGTCCATAATTATTTAGCATGGAGTTTCAGTTTGAAAATTTCGTTTTTTTCATACTTTGTCCAAAAGACCCCTATGGTGAACTATTTTCGGAAATAACATTAAAAGTTTTGGGAGATTTTTATTTTGCGAGAAAACGAGCAAAGTTTAAATCAGCTGTATGAGCCCGAAATTCGCTGTTCACGGCCACTGTAAACGTATAGAAAACATGACATTTCAACGCGCTCTCTTAAAGTCAAAAGATGTATCAAACAAGTGGCCAGCCCGTGACAGTTTAGGCCAATGCGTTTTTAGTTCTTTAATGTAAGTCGCGATGTTCAATTTTTTTGCCTGGTACGTTTTTTAAGTGTTTGAAAATGTCTGTTTATGCAGTCAAGAGCGTATGCCAAAAATGCGTAATTGGCACGCGGCTATAAGAACTTCCTTCACATTGTAGTATGTAGGAAAGGCCGCTACACACTAGCCGATTTTTTGTCTCAGACAATTTGTCGGGTACAAGGTTTGCCACACACCAGCCGACATTTTGTCGCGAGACTGCAGACCTAGTTCTATCGGGCCCAGTGCCACTCGTCTGAACGCAACCTCAAACTCCGCCATGTTGTAACTAATACACTTGTCACATGCTTGCACTCTTGCTTCCCATTGGCTGATAGGTAGCGAAGTTCCGACAAATTGTCGGTCACTTCCACATACTAGCCGACAATGTCTGATCAGACGTTTCTAGATCTAGTTTGTCAGATTTTCCTTTAAGACAAAAAATCGTGTCCGATCCTTGTCTGTAACTGCCACACACAGCCGATTTTTCGTCGCAGACAAAAAATCGGG
>JAOBAT010077896.1:0-20114 GCA_026413305.1 Hydrozoanthus tunicans | reverse complement strand
TCGTGAGATAATTTTTCAACACTCGAAGATAAAATTCGTATCTCCGTGCGGCCATGTAATATCCTCTATTTATTTATCTGTTTACAAAGAATAATTAAGTATGAATGTAAAAAAAAATGATAAAAATACAAAACTAAGCAAACGTTAACAGGCAAGGAAGTTCATAAAGAAACCACAGTGCTTATTTAATATGACCTCCTTCCTGGAGGAAATAGTTTGAGAGCAAACGTCGCAAAAATCAAGTTCCGTGCTGAAAACAAGTCACCCAGTCTTAAAGTGTTAATTATGGTCTAGTAAACATGAAAAGTTTTGACGGCAACTATGGAACTCTCCAGGACGGGATAAAATGGGGGCGAATACGAGGCCCGTATGAAAACGAGGCTGCTACTTTGATTTAATTATGACCCCCTCCACCAACCTTGGCAGAAATTAATAATTTGATTGTTTGGTGACAATGACTATGTGTTATGAGTTTGTCACGTGATCATTCAACGAATGGAATCAATGAATCCGTGGATTTCCTCAATAAAACCGTATTTGTGTTATTAAGGGCAATTACAGATAAAATCGAGGGCCGAGTTCCCTCTTTAATTTGTTAGTTATGTTATTAATAACAGATATTATAGCATAGAGAGCAAAATTACTTCGATTTGATTAGACAGCAAGGGGAGCTTGTTTTTTCTTTCAAAATCACTCGGCGCTGATTCGGCGCTGGCATACCTCCGAAGTTTTTAAAAAAACATAAAAATGCCTTAAAAACGTTTTAAAACCGTTTCCGAACATTTTTGAATGTTTTGCAATGTTGTTAAGGTTTTCAAACTCGAAAAACTTGGGTTATAAATTAAACAAAACAGCGCTTTTTTGTGTCGGTACCGCGAAAAATGAAGAATTTTGTCTTCCATGCATGTCATAAACATGTACAGTAAAGTGAGAACCAGTTAATTCGGTCACCTACGGGCCAAAATAAATTCACCGTTATAACGGGATGACCGTATTAACGAGGTTTTCTTAAATAAGAAAGTGTTAGGCTATTCGACCGGCGCCGGACCAAAAAAGGCGAGGTTCCACTGGAATCGCATGGTTCCTCGGAAAAATTAGGATTCATTTCATTTTCCCTTTTGTTTTTAATCATTCCCAATTCGCAGAGCGACTCGGGTAATTTCGGAAAAAGTTGAAAACACTCGTCAATTTAATTTTAAGTTTTACTTGGCCCAATGTGATTACAATGTCTGCTATGTTATGTTAAATATATATTATAAATGCAAGAAATGGCTTCATAGACCGCAGTAGTCACCATATCACCACGGTCACAAGTGCCAACCTCAAGAATGAGCCCGCGGGCAACAGCAAGCTAATATTAAAAGCTCCCTCGTCGAATGCATTGGCTCGAGAAAATTTGTCTTCTTCTTGAAATGATTTCGTTTCAGTAACTCATGTTATGGTATGGGTTCCCCATTTCCTATGGCAATCTCAAAGGTTAGATCTGTCAAGTATAGAAAGGGAAAGTTATCTGTGTTTGAGAGCGTGGTATAAACACGAGATCGATCTACATCTAGAGACCAGCTACAGGCATATTAAGGAGAATTTATTTGAGCGTTTGGACACAAAGTCTTTTCATGAAATGGAGGATGAAACGAAGATCACTCGTTCCGTTACCTGTTTTGCCGCTATGGACCTCAATCGTGGCATAGGGTTTAAAAACACTCTGCCCTGGCCATCTTTAAGGTAGGATGCATGTGGAAAGTTAGCTGTACCCAGGCTATATAACAGGCCCTAATTGCGTTACAATTTAGAATAAAAAACAATTTTAGCATAATGATGGGCTCAGTCCCTTTGTAGATTATGTAGTGATACAGTACATGTTCATCCATCCATCTCATCTGAACATCAATCATTCTTTTGTTTATCATTCATCCATCCATCCACCCATTGATTAATTAATTAAAATGGGATCACTAAAGCGATCCTAATGTCCCCTGGAAAATGTTATTTGTACCATAAAAATGACCTTTTTAGAAGTCTTGCTGTATTTGAGATATTCATTTTGCCACAACAAGGATAAAAAGTCCACACATCTGGAAAGTATTAATTTTACTAAAATAATGAGCACATTTCAATATTGACCAATAAGATGCAGCTTTTTGGTATTATTATACTTAATTAAATTGCAGCTATTTCTTTATTGAAAGTCTGATTGCCGGAAGTGACTTAGATGTGAGAATTCATTTTCAGTTATTTTCAACCATGGTTCATTGGGTGTAGGGCCTGTGGTTGCTCAAACACTGTTAAAGGCAGATTTAGCCTGCATTCATGGCCTTCAATCTTGTGCACTTGAGTTCTCATGTCTACTTCATAGGTCACATGTATACATACATACATACATACATACATACATACATATAATTAATTCCACATCCTATAAGGGCTTTTCAGTGGAAATGTTACAAGAACAAACACAACCACAGTTATATAATTAAGGATCCCAACTGATTGGAGGTAGACCAGTTGGCTATTTACAAGCGTGGTGGATTTGACTCTGGGATCACCGAAGCCAAATCCTGTCAGTGGTCAGGGTGGGATTTGAACCTGGGACAACAACATGTAAATCCGGCACCCTAACCACTGAGCCACACTGCCTCCGGTATTGGAGGCTACCGATGTATCGTTGAAGAAGCAACATAAGTGTCCAGTTGAAAAAAAGGCAAAATTCTGCTTTTCAGTTGCATTTTTTTAGTTTTCTAGTTTTCATGCAGCTGTTGTTTTTACTCATTTTACTTACACAGTAGGGCACAGAAAAAATTTTAACCAAGTACTGATGTAACTTTGAGAGATTTCCTTTAACCTTTTTTAATTGATTAGTCGGTTAATTAACTCATCCATTTATTCACTCCTCCAAATTATTATACATTTATTCATTCCTCCAAATTATTATACATTTATTGGCCTTCCTTCCCTCCTTCTTCTTTATTCATTCATTCATTCATTACTTCAATAATTCCTTCCTTCATTCTGTCTTTCATTCATTCATTCAATTAGATTGTTGTCATTTTCTAATCATTCAATTTGTTGTTTTAAGCCTCCTTGACTACTGACTCATTATAGTAGAAAATGCTACCCTGTGGAGTGTAACAGACTGTTAATGTATACAAAATGAGATTTATAAGATATTTTCTTTGGTTCCATACTCTGTTCATGGAAACAAGCTGGAATGTCAGGAGAACGGAAAAAAGGTTTGGATCACAAGCTGAAAGCAAGTGATTCAAAATCTTTTGGAGCACTTGTTCTCTCTGGCAACAATCCCAAGTGTTTCCAACAGAGTGTGGAACTGACATGGAAACTATCTTGTAAAGCTCTTATGAAATAATAACAACTGATGACATCATTCACGATTTCTATCCAGATTTAGAAAATGGTCCTTGGCTATATAATTTGCGCAAGTGTATTACTTTACTATAATTATTATTTATTTTGTAATCATGTTTAGCAACTTTGTCAAAGCTAGAATTTATTAGTTTTAGTGATTTAAGATTTTCTTAAACATACACAACTAAGATCATGATATTACACCATATTAAATGGCTTTAGAGCACCCTATCACATCACTTCATCACAACTTAATGCTTAATGATACGTTTGCGAGGCTCCCTCTTATGTGAAAAATAATCTATTTATAATTCTATATAAAGAGCATTCTTACAGTGTTTGGAATTTAAACCACTCCTATTAGACTGTTTATCTGCAGATTTAGTGCTAAGTTTTAAAGATTGATTGTTTTCAATGAAAAATAAATGAATTTGCAAATAAAAAGTTAAACAAATAATTGAACGAGTGATATTTAAAGTAAATGAATACAATCATGTAGAAACCATCTAGAGTTTCATTTTATACCATTGAATTAGACTAATATTATGTAACTTGTTTGCTAGAAAAGTGTTTGAGCAATCTGCTTTTGCTCATATTAGCCTGAATCAGATCAAGAACATAGCATACTAATTGGTTTCTATTAATTGATTAATAATAACTGGCCTTCAGCTTCTTCGTGTGATTACAGAAACTGAGTTCAACAGTATTCTTCAGGAAAGCCTAAGTTAAATATTAGTTATTTTACTAACTGCCTGTGCTTCCGTCTTTATATGATGAAAAGAACTGATGTGGAGTTTCTTCTGAAAACACTGAAGGAGGTGAAAGACAAAAGTAACTGACAGCTTGATGAATCTCTTCCACTCTTAATTATTTAACAATTATTCCAAGAGTAAGCACGCATTGGAAATGAGATGGTAAATAGCCAATAGTTGGCTACTAAATCATCTCATATCCAACAAGTAAGAATAAGATAATTGTTTATAATGATGTTTTTGACATTAGGAGTCATGTTAGAGCAAAGGCAGCACCTTTTCCTCGGTTATTTTAAGACCCCAAGTGAAGGTCCGGCACCGGGAATCAAACCTGGGCCTCCTGCACGGCAAACTGGCACCTTACCAACTGGCCTTACCAGGGGGTGGCTATATTTTGCTTTTTGTTCAATAATTACCTTTAATTTTGACTCACATTATGGTATGTACAGCAAATGCTGAGTCAAGGTGACGTAGATTAAGATTGAAATGTCAATAAATTCATTTATTTGAAAAGTATTCACCTATTGATTCTCAACTTCCACCCTGCTTTGTAGGTAATAAATATTACTAGCTACAGCATATTTCTTTGTTGAAAGGGCCATCCAAAACCCTTATTAAGTTTTTCAAGCCCAGGGCTTTAAAGTGGGATTTTACAGTATATTTTATTAACATCTTTTAATTAAGTGTTTTGTTTTCAAACTAGTATTTGTAATGGCTCAAACCCCAATTTTCATCTGTAAGTTACACATAAATGCATGTCTGTACCAGTTATTCAAAGTTAAAAAGAGTCAGGTTACTTTAGCAGCTGTTACTTGACCAAAGATGAATTTGAGGATACAATCATTATTTATCATAATCATTATTAATAGTTGTTAAAAAAGTTGTATGCTCTCATTGGGTTTAAAGAACAAGCAGCACATCAACATCCAAAACTCCTTTTTGGACTAGACAGTTAGATCCTAATCTCTTTTGAAACTTCAATTTTATAGGAAAGAAGAATGCCGTTTTATATGGCCGCAGAACATGGGAGTCTATCCCAGTAAACCAAAGAATATTGTATTCCCATACAGTGAACATTATCATTAGTCAGAGTTTGAGGTATGCTAAATAAATATGACTCATTTTAATGTACCAAGTTAGCCTCTAGAGTTCTAAGAAAAGTTCAGTTTCACCAACAAACATTTACCACTATTTAGTAGTACTATCTGGTCTTTTACAGTCATTTTGTTTTGTTTTATGTTTTTTTTTATGTCATTTCACTTTTTGCTATTAAATGTTATGTTATACTGGGTAAGAATACTATGCTATAGTTAGTATATCCAAAAGCTTAAGGATAATGCTGTGGATATTTTGGTATTTTGTTTAAGTTTGCAATCATAAATAACAAAGTGCATTTATATAAACATCTGGGGCTGGTTGTTCGAAAGCCGATTAACTTGGTTGTCATGGTAATTAACCCTGGATTAGGGTTTTAAAATCTTTTTTTTTTAACAACTGGGCCCTTGGCCCGGTTCATAAAAACCCCGATTAACTTAACCCAGGGTTAACTCTTATCAAAACCTATTGGTTGTTATAGTAACTCAGGGTTCGAGATAGCGGCCAGTCAACGAACAATGTCCGGCTGGAATCAAGCAGTGTGCAAACATATTGGTAGATGTGTCCGGTCATTTGTGCTTTGCAAGGAAATTCAATTTTCAGAAATTGACAATCTTGATAGAGTTTTTTCAATCTTATCATGTTCCTGAAAAAAAGTTTTATCAAACCAGATGGACTTTTGGCAAAATTTTCATTTGTCAGTCGCACCACTAATCGGTGCTGAAAGTTTTACACATCATGTAACTTGCAAAATGTAGTCCCTATTGCAACTAGTTGAGCTGGGTTAAATTTTTATGGCCAAAAAGGGGTATGTTCAAGCAAAACCATGTTTAACTGGACAATGTGTCCAGCGCCTGCCCAGCCAAGCGATGTGAATAACCCTGGTTCAAGGGCGCATAGCAGTGTACTCTGGTTGCAGCTCATTAAACTCTGCTTTAAAGAGACTGAACGGATGAAATCTATCTACTTTTCTAGATTTTGATTATGCATATCGATGTTCTGCATTAGTTATGTCATGATGAATTTGTTGTTTAATTGTTTTACATTAGGATATGTCCTGTTGTGTTATGCATTTGCAATTGGTGTGTTGAATAATTTCTTTCATGTTAATTGTTAGTCAAACTCCAGAAGATGCACACCATATCTGTCCTTCAGTTAAAGTAGCAGTCGAGATGCTATCAAAACCACCAATGGCTGAAACTGTTGAGCAAATATTTGTTGCTGGAGGGCATGGGGTGTACAAGGTAAGTCAAACATTTGAGGAAAACAAAATAAAAAGCTCTGTGGGCTTAGCTAGGTGTGTGTAGTCCTAGGTTCAGAGAAGAGCTTTGGAAGCCTTTGTTAGTGTGGGTTGGTGGGGTGCATGTGGCTTCCAATCTGCTCTCTTCAAGTCTTTGACATCTTTATCGAGTTAAAGATCAGACTCTTCCCTAAAAAACTGTTGTATAACTGGACGTTTTGTACCACTGGGTATGAAACGACCGCTCGTTGGGTATGTAACGTCCGGTAACCATCCCTCAGTTAGAGTCACTCAAACATTCGAGGGTGGTACAGGGCCATGAACAACACACTGACGTAAACAAAAGTCCAACCAATCAGAACAATAATCACGTTGTTCGTCTTGTGTATGATTTATAACATTCTTTTGTAAGCAGCTGTCGAAAAGTCACAGCACAATTATATCTTGTGTATGATCAGCATCGTCAGTTGTGACACAAATACGAAGGCTGAAGTATTGAAATCTAATTTAAGTGCGTTACTCTTTACAAATTTTCTGCATGTATTTTCACAAACGTAAGGCTTTTTTTCAACAGACCTCAAACAGGTGTAAAATTCTATTGTAAAAAGGGTTTTTGTGTTATTTTCTAGGAGGCACTTGATTCTCACATGTGCGAGAGGCTCTATCTTACTCGAGTGATGGACAAGTTTGATGCAGACGCGTTTTTTCCTGAATTTGATGAAAATGTCTACAAGTTAAAAAGGTATAATGTTCTTGTTACAATTACACTTACATTACAATTACTAGCTATTTTAGGCGGGGCCAGACTTCACTGGAGAGTCAAGGTTTTTGCTTTTTCCTTTGCTTTTTACTAATAGTATGACAAACAAAAAAACCGAAAAGGTGAAAGGAGAAGCTATCGAATAGAATATTTCTTAGACCATAAGTTTTCGCACAGTGCTTTCATCAGTCGACTGGAAAGTCTGGCTAAGTGTCTTGCTCAAGGATATACCCCCCCAGGGGGGAGGAGGGTACTCCCATACTAGGATGGTAGGTATGACCGTGGTATTTTTTAGGGGTTAAGTTTAAGTTATTAATCTGCTTGCAGTCCCGTGTTTTAGCAAACGTGCATACTGACTGAGAAGTTAAGAAAAAAGTCCTTTGACGAATGTATCATGAGGATGTTTTTCGTTGATCCGCTAGTTATCAAGGGAAAATTGGTATTTTTTAGGGTAACTTTAAAACCGAGTGGTTTTTTTGGGGGGGAAATTTTTTATCCCTTGGTATTTTTAGGGGATTTTTGGGATTTTTCCGACGGTCATGCCTACCCTTTTGACCTCGAAGAACCCCCTCCCCCCGGGAAATAACACAACGGTTTGACCGGGGCTCGAGCTCGCGACTGTAATATTACGAATCAATCACGTGTAACAGTGTGCACAGAACAACAAGTTTTGTATTTAGCCTGTATTAAACAAAGAATCTTTCGGAAACGTTCTGGCAGCTCTGTGAAAACAGTGAAATGTTAAGGAGACATAACACTTAGTCATTAGTCTTTAAGCTTTAATGGAATCTTGTAATGACAATAAAACAACAGTTCTTGAAAGGGTTTCGAGAATATTCTGTAATGCATTGTAATCGGTTTTGTAAGCTGTCAAGTTGTCCCTTTAATGTGAACCGCAAAGTACAGTATCTCAGTAAAAGAGAACTTTTGGATATTGATATTACTCTTTATTAGTTGAGTTCTGAGTGACGTGTTCCACAGGAACGTTCACATAGCAAATTTGTGATAGATTAGAAAAAAGGAGCTGTTGCTAGCTTCCGTGGATGTAACACTCTATGAAGGACGTCCACCATTAAAATAAGGTACTATCCTTTGCACCTCTGCCTTGCGAGTTATTGCAGTTGCTTTCAGTTCCAAAAAACCCCCTTACACACGATCACCGCTTGGCCACTGCGCCGCCATGTTTTCTCATGTGCATTCTCCAAGAAACAGTTCGGCTCATACACAAATAATGTTTTCTGTTCGTCTGTCCTTGCTGTCTTTCCTCAAACCCTTTTCAGTTATTTTGATTTCCAATTTTTTTGCAGGCTGTCCACAGAGGAGGCGGGCTCCCCACCTCAAGGTGTATTTGAGGAAAACGGCGTCAAGTTTAAGTTTTATGTTTACGACAGAGAGGCAAACCGCACCCCTTAGATATAAATTTCGCAGGCACTGGCCATCTAAACAGGTAAAGGTCAGTTGGTGTCCTGTCTTTGGAGCTAGTGGACTTGTTTTGGACTATGGTAACTCTAACGTCTGTAAAACGGAGCACCGACTGACAGAACAGGGGAGGGAGGGGTAAATCATCGGCTGCATATTTTTATGGGAGAGATTCTTACGTAAGTTTCAAGGCCGGAATTACGGGCATTGCGATTTGAGCGCATCGGTACTTATTTATTCCAATATGGCGACTACGCTTACAAAAACAATAACAGAAAATATTTATCTGTTTCAAAATCCGGTTTAACAAATAACTGTTTGTTAGCAAACACCAAAAATCGAAGGGCATCAACTTGATTTTATAAAATTGACATCAACAATGCATCAGTTAGACATCACTTTGTCTTTGAGTAAGTCATAAATTTCTCGATATAACTTAAGAAAACACCCTTCTCTCACCACGAGAGGGACGTCTTTGATTTTAGCCGGAAGATTTCATTCTGATGACGTAGTGTCTACCTACAGATTGGTAGTAACGCAGATTGGTAAGACAAGTCAGGTAGGCTTGTTAATAAATTTATCGCGCCAAGAAAAAAGTTGGTGTAGAAATTTTGCAACTTGTGTTGTATATATAGAATGAAGGAAATCGCTTATCAAGTTTTGAGTGATCAGAAAAAATTCTGAGTCACTGATGGGAATCGAATCCGCAACCCTCTGATTACCGGTCAGATGCTCTACCCACTGAGCTACAGAGACTCACATGGGGAACTGAGTTACAGGATAAGTTCTTGTCTATTCCTCGCTTGACACACGTCTTGCATCTGCTAGCTCAATATGCCCAATAGCCAATGCTGTAAATTATCAAATGATTGGTGAAGAAGTTTTGCAACTTGTGTTGTATATAAAGAATGAAGGAAATCGCTTATCAAGTTTTGAGTGATCAGAAAAAATTCTGTGTCACTGACGGGAATCGAACTGACGGGAAATTCTGAGTCACTTACGGGAAAAGTTGGTGGTTGCAATCAAACTGCTCTTCCCATAAATTACTGATTTAAGATGCTTAACACAAGTTTTTTCCCTAAAGATCGTTTGCCATCGCGGTCTTATTTGCTCGCGAGGCACGCGTTAAAGTAATTTCTAAAACTTTACGTCAACAGTAAGGAATTTTGCCGCTAAAATATCTCTAGTTGGGGAGGGACCGAGAAAACGGTGAGAGGCGACTGTCTTCTCAGGCGGTTCTCTATGTGGTTAAAGCTTCATTCAGAGATACTTAAAGCCAGTTCGTTGAGTAAGCATACTTGATACATTCATTTATTTGTTTCAATCGCTTGTCAGGGAAAAAAATTGATTCATCAGTATTTTGACTGTCTTGTCTTAAATAACAGTTGTGCTTGATAGACAGCAACCTGTTATGCTGTTGTGTATTATTCAAATATTGACCTTTTAACTTTAAATTGAGATGTTTTGAAAATCCGTTTGGTCGTCATCACTTGTTTGATCAAAAGTTTGTTTGCAGTTGAGATTTTAAGTGATTCCCGAGGGGAACAGTTTTGTTAGGTTATCACACGACCTCGAGTCGGAATTTTTAAAAAGCATCGAAGTTTAGGTATTCTAAAAAAAGTTCACCAGTGCAATCAGAATTGAGAAATTTGTTATGTTTGTTATTAGCATAAGACAATTTATTTATTATTAGAAGGGAACACCACATGTTAATAACAGTTGCCTGTAATCAGTAATTTACAGTTCCCCCGGAGATGACCTAGTGCAGAAGTTGACGGGAAAGCAATTCTTAGTTTTCCGCTTAGGTCAGTAAGCCAAGCCATCACTTTTTCGAAAGAGTATCAATTGTTTTTGGAGGCTTGGCCTGTGATCGCATGAAACTGAAGGAAGAGCGGTCGTTTCCAGTCTCCCTAGAACTCTCGTCAACGTACGGCGATGGGGAGCAGGAAAAATATCCTTCCTCGTCATCGGTCGACTTCCTAACAGGAGTGGTGTGAAGTGGCGGAAGAACTGCAGCATGTCGTGATTTTGGTATCCTAGCAGCAGGAACAACCTCTGGGAGATTACCACTGCTGGTCTTTTTGGTAGAAAATTCTGTTGTTGATGATTTTTGCCCAGAGTCTTGGCAATTATCCTGGATTCCCCTTTCTGTTTGAGGTTGAGGCGAGTGGCTTGGTCGAGCCACTGAGTGAGACAATAAATCAGGTAACGGATTCGGTTTTGACTTCGATTGATTTGTCTCCGTTTTTCTTGTGTTGTTTCCAATTGATGCCATGGATATAATATCGCACTTAGAGCTGTAAATTGGTGAACGAGTTCTTCGTGATAAAGTTGGGGAACTCAGAGCTGCTTGCTGTAAGGAATAGTTAGATTGTTTGGCAGTTTCAGATGCTCCTTGGAGGAACTGTGTGCTTTCTGCTATGTTCGTCCTGCTCTTTCTTCTTCTTGTATTGTCGTGTAAACTTTTAGTCACAGGGATTGAATTGATAACTTCAAATTGAGTATACTTGGTTTCGTTTGAGTTTGAGTTTTTCAGTACTTCAGCCTGCTGTAGCTTAAAATCTTTCTCCAGTGAGACTCTATGCGGGCGTTTGGGGATACTCGGAAGCTGACAGTTGGTAGACGAAATGGATTTGCATCCAAACCCAACACTCTGCCCTACGTCATAGTTACTCGCCCCAGTAGTTTGAGGCCAGTCATTTTGTGCATTTGATGGAAAGCTGCAAGGTTTGCCATCATCGTGCCCACTATTGCAAGTTTTTAGTTGTGGGTACTGTACTCGTGTTGGGCTAACTTTTCTTTTGAAGGTCGGGCTTCTTTCCTCAGATTTAAAACGAGGAGAGGTTGCTAGTGGTAAATCAAAGTTAGAGTTATAGGGCGTTTGGGGAGGAACTGGTTGTACTTGTAATAGTGAAGACGTGGTATGACGCCGTGCAGGAGAGTACGAGTTTGTGGTCAATCGATTTGAAACATTTAAGGCGGCTGGGCCACTGTATTCGCAGACTGAAAAGGCCTTTCTGCGCGTATTCGGTGAGGGATAAGGAGAAACTGCCGGACTACACTTTGGCGACATTTTAAGAAAACTTTCCTCTGATGGAGGCGGAGTTAATCCTAAGAATGACGATTTCTTTCTCCATTTTTCACAAGAGTCACTTTCATTTGGGGCATCAGCGTTTTCGCCATCTCTTTTAATATGTTGCGCTCTGTTAGATGGAACGTTTGATTCCAAAATAGAACTAGCGGAACAATCTCTCTTCATCGGTCTTGAATTGAAGTTTCTACCAAGCATATTGCATGAATTCGATTCTTTTTCTTCCAGATGGGACATTTTCGGGGAGCTTTCATAAGCAGGGTGACTTTCAGCTTCTTCAACATGGATGAAACGAGACTGGGAAATGAGAATCTCATCAATTGTATCAGGGGAATCGCCAGTGGACACTGAAGCACAAGAGTCCTCTAGGTTTGGCATTTCTTCAAACTTTACCAGAGTATTGGGTTGCATCGACGGAAAAGAGCTATCGTTTTCATCTTCTGGGAAGTGAAGGCTTATCTTCTCGTCTTCAGAACTCGTTCGAGCAACAACTTTCGAAATGCGTTGTTCGAACTCACCAGTCTGTCTGTCCTCGATCTCGTTCTGCTTGATGTAATTTTTGATTTGATCTTCCGGGTCATAAGCTTTTCTTATTGCTTCTATATCTATTGGTTCGAAATGGAAAACTGATTGTTTGCGTTGCCTCCGAGCTGGTGGTGTTGGACCCTCGTGTTCAGGTACTGAAAGAATTTTACGAGGTGCATTTGTGTTTGAAACATCGTTTGTCAGTTCATAGCTTTGCCCAGAAGCTATTACACTTCTGAGATTGCTCATTAACGGCCAAGAGGGTCTCCTCGCGTCGTGTATCTTAGCCAAGCATTGCTCCAATTGGCTCATAATAGTCATATGGGAAGCAACGCCGAAACTATGATCCTGTTTACGAAGAGTGTCGACTAAACATTTAACTGTGTCGAGGTTACCCGAACTGATTGCGTAATCGAGGGCTGTATTGCTTTCTGTATCCTCGATCCATGGATTAGCTGAAGCGTTCACCAAAGAGCTGATTATTGCGGCATTAGAGTTTGTCAAACAAGCAAATATTAGTGGAGTTTTGCCATTAACATCGCGCAAATTCACTTGTGCCTTCTTCTTGAGTAACAGCTGTACAACTTTCTCTTTATCTTCGTTGTTGCTTTCAGATTTACAAGCCAGCATTATTGGTGTCTGTTGTTCGCTGTTTCGCGTGTCGACTTGCGTACCGCCTTCAATTAATAGCCTAACCAAACGATACTTGCATTCAGAGCTCGCCTGGAGCAAAGCCTCGACACCTTTGGAAGCCATTGACGAGTCCTTGTACTCTCCACTGTGTCCGCAACTTAAAATGTTGCGCCAAGTCTTCTCATCCTAAGAAATGATAAATGAAAACAATCTGATAAAACAAGTCGTTCCATTCGGCATCTGCCCTACATTGGTAGATCAGAAAACATCTTATAATCTTATGGTAAGATCTATCGCCACAATCGTCCGGACATATCTCGAATATTACACTTAGGCTCTGTTATATGAGGAAAGTTGCCCCGCCGGGGATGAAGGGATATCTCACCCAGCCCAGTTACTCGGGGTGAGACAACTTTTCGTACAATTCCTTACAAAAAGCAGCTGACCGTGTACATGGTGTCCCGCATAGAGGGGTTGCCTCGGGTACAAGAGACAATTCAGCTAGCCAAGGCGAGATATCTCTTCCATGCAACCGGGACATCTTTCTCCATATAAACAGTTTGTTACTTGTTTCCGGGAAATCCATGCCTGCATGCGTACCATTTTAAAGTAATGTTTTATGCTTTATAAAATATTTCTTCACGCATTTTACTTTTAAACGCAGTACAAAGTTCCCCAGGATTCGTATAAACTGAAGGTCAGGCTGTCTCGGTTGAATGTCTGACAACCTTTAAGCCCGGGATCATATAA
Organism: Hydrozoanthus tunicans; assembly: GCA_026413305.1. Lineage (NCBI taxonomy): Eukaryota > Metazoa > Cnidaria > Anthozoa > Zoantharia > Hydrozoanthidae > Hydrozoanthus > Hydrozoanthus tunicans. Next base: position 6,486 of record JAOBAT010077896.1, on the reverse strand, counting down.
ACAAATCTTTAGACTTGTTGTCTTAACCAGTTTGGATAAATTAAGACCGGAAGCGGAGTATTTCTAAAAAGCTCAATAGATAGATTGTTGACAATGGACGGTCTATTTCGCATGCAGTTTGATTGATTTCTGTAACATACCAGCGTTTAGTTGCACTGGGTTTGTAATCACACTCTGAAATTGCTGTTTTGAAAAACCAATTACAAGGCTGAAAGACCTGAAACAGCCAATCACAGAAAAGGAAAAGAAAAAAAATATATTCGATTTCAAAATGAACGTTAAGGTAGTCGAAAATACAGCGCCCAGTAAACGCTGTTAAAACACTCCTGAGTCGCCATTTTCCTCGTATTAAAAAAGTCGTAGATCTATATAAGCTCAGTATGGTACAGCAAACAAGTCTTCTCCACTCATCATGAGTGTGGTTCGAACAACGGATGTCAGCTTTCATAATTTAATTTCAAGGGGAAAAATAAACTCTTGCAGTCGCTATAGCTCTACAAAATTATTTTTTTCGAATTTGACCATTGGTTTTGAACGGCCATATAAGAAAGCAGATGTTTCGATAACTGAAACAAAAACTCACTTATCTCATTACCGAATACCCTTTACACATTAAAAATAATGTCGCCAACAACAAATTTTTATTTTATTCATAAGCATTAACTTCGGGGAAACCATAACAAGACTGAGGCAGGTGCAGCTCGAAGCGAATGAGGGAACAATTTCTTGCTGTTGATTTCCTTTCTAAAAAGCGAAATCTTTTGTGGCGAAGGTTACGCTTTTTCCATAATTTGCATTGTTGTTTAGAAAAATGATGAATTAAAGATTAATATCGCTCTATAGTTTTTGCCTTTTTGAGCGCAAATGATTGCGTTCACCTTTATATTGAAGTAATTTTCTGGTATATTTTTTGCCTATGGTTGACTGTGTATAAGTTACTGTCGGTAATTAGAAAAAAGGTGAAAATTGCCGGAGAGTCTCTACAAAATTAATGGCAAATGTGGACAATAAGTTGGACTAATCTATTCTCTACATTTGCCTTCAATTGTTTTTTTCTCCCAATCGACTTGTTTGAGCATGAGACTGTAAGTCAGGAAAACCAATTTTCAAAGAGTATTCAGTTATAAAAACAGTTTCATCCATATTTCAACTCGTAATACAAATATAACAGAATTAATTTGCTACCTAAACATCGATTGATCACAATAAGAAGCTTTAAGCAGACTGAAAACCAGTGATATGGCTGGAGGTCTGTTTGTAATGTGTTGGAACCGCGGAAGTTCAACCATCTTGTCCGCAATTATATGAACACTAATTGTCAGTCTCCGTATTAACGGCTGTCTGATCGCCGACAGGCTACCCGATATGGCAGGTGAAAGAACTATCGGAAAAGCCTACCGGTTCCCTTTTTGTTTTGATGCAAAGACTTATTATAGTACACAAACTATCGAGAAAGCTATCTAAAATTTTCAAGCAGTTTAAGAGTAACCTTGTTTGTCTTCTGACTTTGGAAAATGTATTCAAAAATAGACATTTTTAACGACAACCAAATAAAGGCAGTTGCATGCCTGTTCGGCATAGTTTGAGTCAAAATGTTCCTTTTATCAACTTAAACTTGGCAATACAAAACTAAAATCTTGCTTGGCAGGTAATTAACGGCATGAATAGACTCGAGTTTTGTATAATTTTGTCTTGATGCAAGAATCAAAATTTGCATTTTCTGGCACCGGTCTTTTGACTGAAGTAAATCTAATATTTATTTTCGCCGAATTTCGGTATGTTTTGAAAATACTACAAGTTCGAAAATTAGTATACTTTATACGTTCTATCTTTTTTATATGTAAGTTTTCTGACTATTTCAATAAAAACGAAAACAAATATAACGGAAACACGGGAGTGCGAATGCTGTGTTACATTTTTCCAATTGCAGTGTGTAACATTTCTCTTTGTTTGTGTTCAGTCCGACAAACGATCGTATAATTATTTTTCTTCATTTCGCTTCTGCGTAAAACAAAGTTTATATATAGTTAACGTTTTATCACTATGAGGGATGGTAAAGAATACTTGTCAGTCTTCAGAAAATAGATTACGAGGTATATCTCAGCGCTTTCATCGACCCTGGACAGAGTTTTTTTTTGGAACGCAGAGTTTCCACAGGTCAATTTGTATATATATCATGCTAACGGAAAGAAAACACTACGAGGAAAAAAATCCTATACCACCAACATAAGTTCATTCACTACAAGTCATTCTTGTCGGAAACTTACAAAAATAGAGAACACAAAGTAATTTATCTGTCTTGTCGGCCAGGGAGGTGAGAAACGGATATCATAATCAACATTTTCATACCTCGACTTCTTCAAACATTTCCTGCGCAGTTAAAAACATTCCAAAAATGAGTTGGTTTCAAAACATCACAGATGAAGAAAAAACAACTTTTTACTAATAACTGCTCGTGTACTCAATATAGAGATATTCAAATGACAATTATCGTTAATGCTCGTTTTCTGTGACAGGCCGTAACAGACACTGAGATGTCCGGCCATTAGCCACGACAAGTCGCAGCACTGAATTCGATTATTTTGCATGAATTACCAGTTATTGTTGACAAAGAACCGCCTGTCTTTTTACGTAAAGCTCATAAGTTTGTTATCAAAATACACGAAGGGGGAACTAATTATTCGCCAGCCAACTGACTTTTAATCTGCATGGGTATGAGTGCGGTTTATATAACTTTATAAGTAACTGTAATATTAGAGTCTAAGTGCCGAATTTATTTGTATTGTTTTCTTTGAAGAGCTTACCATTTAGGTATTCGTTTAAATTTTGACATTTCTTTTTTGATGCTAATATCTTTAAAATTGCCCGGTAACAGCGTTCAAAATGAAAATGAAAAAAAAGTAAAAACAGGTTTGCTAGGAGAACAGCTAAAAAATAAGCACAATTCCCTTCCAGAGCCTATCAGTGTAAGTGGCATGTCAGCCTCCAAAATCTGTTGGCAAACTTTTAGTCTCCAGTTGGATTCTCAAAGCTTTTTTGCTTGTATGTTAGCCTAAGAGTTAATTTGCATTTAAAAGGCTGGTTAATTTTGGCTGAGAGTTTTCTCTTCGGGAAAATGTTCACTTTTTGAAAAACTATAATGAATGGGCTCTATGCAGTATAGATGACATTTTAAGTTAAACCAATTTTGAAATTAAAAAACTAGAATTATAATGTTTTCATTATTAAAAATTAGTTATATTTTTGTTATTATTATTATTATTAATGTTATATTGTTATTATTGATACCGTTACTTTCACGATCATGGTTCTTCAATGTATAGTCGATATACTAAAATTTTATTCGCAAAAACTAAGTAAAATTGCCTTTAAACATTTTTAAAAAATCTTCGAACGAAGCTGAGGGTCTCGCTTAAAGATGTAACGTACGAATCTGGCCCGAAAATCCTTTCTTCAGTCACTTTTGTTTTTAAATGAATAGAACTTACCTACTTAACAGGGACAGTAGTTTTGAGAATCTGCTCTGATAAGTTGTTCTGAATTCTGTGGTTCTTTTTGTTTTTCACTGCACGAATTAAAGACGAAATCCGACCTTGCTTCACTGCGACGAACTCCCTTTAAAACATGAACAGATCCAACCTCGATACTACTGTTTTGAATTGCTCGAGTAGGTATTGTAAAACAGAAGTCTGCATGTTTGAAGTCTGTATGCCTGGCCCTGAATTACAAAATCTTGTTTTTGTTTGGGTTGTTTTTCAAGAGCTTAAAATATGGAAAGTTTCAAAATTGCTAACGCTTTTCACAGTAAACTGTTTGTTGTCTCCTCGTCTGATTTCCTGAAAACAATGTATGTTTTTTGTCTGAATACCTCTTTCGGCCTCCATTAGAGGCTTGCAACTCCCACTTGTTACGTCATCCTGACGTCATTGCAGATGGGGCTCCCATTAAATAATTAGAGCTGTTCGATTTTAGCATAATTTTAGCACAATTTTATTTCTAAAAGTACATCAGTGATTGATAAGTATATCTCAACATACATATTCCTTTTTCTATTTGAGCACTTCAGCCCGGCTAGAGCCGAAACTTGCTTTTTTTGTCTAAGTGTCTACACAAGTGGAGCTTTGAACTAAATATTGTTTCGTTTCTTTTCACTTGTCCTTGATTTCGATTGGCAGAATCAGGTTAAAAATAGACTTTAAGAAGATAAAGACCTAATTTCTGCCATTTGCATCAACTGTAGTGTGAATACTTGAATTTAAAACTCGCTTACTCTCTTTTTAAAATATGTATTCTTAGGCCTCCAACTTTTATGACGCACTCCCTAATAAAAGGAAAAAAATTTAGTCCAACGAATGCTAGATATCTTTTTAGTATAGTACATGGTAATCGCAGTTATCTTTTTTTCAAATAAAAACATTTGGGTTACATGGAAGAAAACAGTCTCTGTATTAAAATGAAAGCGGCTTATGAATTCGAGGACAATTATTGACATTGTTGTAATACTCAGACGGTCGCAGAACTGAACTTTAAACCTAGTTTTATTGTTAATTGAAGTAAAAAAAATACTACAGCAAATACAACATCAATATGAAGATTTTAGATATTGAAAGCACCAAATTTTTGACCTTCAAAAACTGCTTAGCCCAATAATCGCAACTTAAGTCTGTTCTTAAAAAGCGTATTTCGTTTTGCTCAAATATGGCTTATATTCGAACCTTCCTTCAACATTTTAAACAGATAATTTTATATATTCAACATTCCACACATTTTTAATTTCAGTCATTTCTTTCGGAGGCTAAAATTAGCAAAATTCAATTACGTTGTCCATTTTAACTCAACATTAAAAAAGGTTCATGATTAATTACTTCTTTTAATTTTTTCGAACGCTTTTAGAATGCAGTGCTTAGCCCTTGAATAAGGACTGAAGGCTGAATTGATTCTGTGACATAAATATTCTCTTTCCCTTTAATTTTTTTTTTTCATAAAACGAAATTGTAACGCAGAAAGGCTCTAATGTCGCCGATACCATATGAAATAAAAAAAAATAATGACAGTGACAACTTTTTCTGATGTTTTGAGATACGACGTCCCATGTGTGTCTATATTTCGCATTCGCTCGCATCTCCACTGAAAAGTATGTATATAGCACCGTTTTGCCAAAATTGTAACCCAGAAAGGCTCTAATGTCGCCGATACTATATGAAATTAAAGAAATTAATGACAGTGACAACTTTTTCTTATATTTTGAAATACGACGTCCCATGTGTGTCTATATTTCGCATTCGCTCGCATCTCCACTGAAAAATATATATATAGCACCGTTTTGCCAACTTGAATGACGTACAGCACGGCTTAACTTACAGGAAAATTTAGCGAAGATTAATTTTCTTCTGGAATACTTTAATTCTGAAAAAGATTCAGCAGTAATACAATTTTCTACTGCAAACCCATAGAAAACTAACTATTGCTGAGACAGAATTTTAATACAACTTAACATTAATATGATTTTCCCCACCTGCCGTGCGAAACGGACAGACGATCATTTTGAAAACAAATAAGAACCGAAACTGGAAAAGATTTCAGGTTGAGATGTATTTCAGTGTAAGCACTCCAACTCTTATAAATAAATGATATCTTTTACAGAGCAAAATAATGATAATTACTGATGGTCTTACTACCAGTAATAAGAATGGTAAAATATGAGTTCATATTTAATATTTGATCTGCACAAACCGATTCAAATACAAATTAAAATTCAAAAAGCTTACAATTAAATTATAAATTCTTGTCCATATACAATGTCAGGGCATGATCCGGAGTTACATCTTATGTTTTCTTTCTCTCTTTGCGAATCACTTAATTTCATGGGACAAAATCTTATTTTAGGTTTTATGATCAATCTTATATTTCGCACAAACAACCCTTTAAATAGCTAAAAAATATGCCTATTCACACGATCAGGTGACTGCTGTGACATATTTTTCGAATATCTTACGCTAAATCACTTTTAATTTCAGCTTGCTGTGAGCTTCAAGCTTCATGCGCGAAAATCATAACGTAAAAAAATTTATTGTTGGCATTTGAAAAATTGCTGGAAGCTATGGTGACAAACGTTTGCCGTTTAGCCTCGTCCCCAGTCCTCCCTTTTGGTGCTTCGTTACCCAGCTGTGTCGTTACGAGCTCTACCATGCCGCTCCAATTAACTTGTCAAAATACCCGAAGGGGGGACTCCCTTAAAATTGAATGGGTTGCAGACAGGGATGCTCGACCGTCGAAAATGAGACCCCACTGACTCCGCACCTTCTAGGAACAAATTTATGGCGCTCAATGCAAGTTTACACCAAAAGTCATAGTTGATCAAATGTGGTCGTCCCGTTTAGGGTATAAAATCAGCCTCTGTAAGTTTATGCGTAACTTTAAGGGTCATTTTTAAATCCGTCCGTCGAGCATCCCCAACCACTTTTCAAGGGAGTTCCCACCCCCCCC